>CABFOQ010001176.1:0-12397 GCA_900660455.1 Gephyroberyx darwinii | reverse complement strand
CCCCCCCCCCCGCCAGGCGTGACCACAGTGCTGACCATGACCACTCTCAGCATTAGTGCTCGAAACTCCTTGCCCAAAGTGGCTTATGCTACGGCCATGGACTGGTTCATTGCAGTGTGCTATGCCTTTGTCTTCTCTGCCCTCATTGAGTTTGCCACAGTCAACTACTTCACCAAGAGGAGCTGGGCCTGGGATGGCAAAAAGGCAATGGAGGCCCAACAGCCCAAGGTGTGTGTGTGTGTGTGTGTGTGTGTGTGTGTGTGTGTGTGTGTGTGTAAATATTATACAATACATTTTGCCATAAAAAGAGATTATTAGTCATAAAATGTCAGGGCAACATGGCCAACCAGCAACATCCTCTTCAGACAAGAACATTGATCTCCTCTCCACGCAGTAGCGATGCTGATACAGTCTGTTCTCAAGTCCTGATGTCTGCTTTTTAAGTCACTGAGTTAGGGCGACTCAGTCACACATGAAAATGAATCAGGCATGCTGTAGCACTTAAAAAGAGGTGGATCAATAGTTTTGCAGCTCAACTTGCCAATTCATTACGACCTGCACACATTGATCGCCACCTTCGCGTGCACTGGCCACGTTCTATCTTTCTCTTTGTGTGTCTGTGTGAGTGTCTGTTATACCTACCTGCTATAACTACCTGTTTTATGATGTGGTATGAATCTACAGCACATTTTTGTTCAGCCTTGTGCGTATACCCATATAATCAGCAAATATCTTTTGCTCCACAGAAAAAGGACCCTTTGGCTCTGTCTAAGAAGCCAAACAACACCTGTTCAGCTGGAGTGAATTACACAACCAACATTAGTAAGGATGCGTCCATCGCCACCATTTCAAACAGCACGGCTGTTCAGCTCAAGCCCTCTGAAACCAAGGCCCCAGACCCCAAAAAGACTTACAACAGCGTGAGCAAGATTGATAAGATGTCCAGGATAGTGTTCCCGGTGCTGTTTGGAACATTCAACCTGGTATACTGGGCCACATATCTCAATAGGGAACCAGTGATCAAAGGAGCTGTGTAACCTCCATAAGAGGGCCATTCATCCTCCTGACAACCACTTCAGGATTTAATAACTGGAATGCAATCCAAAACAATGCCAAGCACTTAGTCCTTATTTGTATTATTGATTGGTGGAGGGTTTTTTAGTTCTTATTTCATCGCATTACATTGCATGTCCATAGCTATATAGAAATATTGCCATGTTTGCCTTGACTTTCTACTTGTATGATTACTACTTTCCTTACCGATGGTTTCATTTATCTCATACTAGAACTCCAATCACTGATTAGTTTCCACCACAAATTCTAGCATTTGGCATTTACATTTTCTCCTTGAGTCCACATGGTGTTGTACAGCAAGGCCAAATGCTATGCAAAACAACATTTCTACTGTGTTCTTACTCTACCGGCTTTTACCTTTGAAACTCTTGCTTTGTACCAATGGGCCAGAAGTCCAGATATGTGAGGCTGGGCCCAGGCACATGGGACGTTGCTTCCTTGTTAAAAACAGAATAGCCATGCTCAATGTGTTGCCTTCAGAGTGTGATAACTCATTATGAATGCACTGAAATCTCCTGCAATTTCCTTTTCAAAAGCCAATGTTACAATTGTCATTAAATATTGTTTAATCTATTTATGTAGAGGATTAAAAGGGGACTGACTTTAAGCTAAAGTGATAGTGGCAGCTTCTGTTTTCAGGTTATCATGTTGAGAACCCTGTGTGTGTGGTTGTAGTTTAGGACACGTGTATATATGCCCTGCTTTTAGAAAAGCACCATTAAGCCAGTAAGGTTAGCTTCTATGTTATGCATATACAGCAACATAATGTTACTCTAGTCTAGTGCTTAACTGACTGGATATTGAGGAATGAGCAGAATAGCTTGAGCTTTAGCAGTTTTGACAAAATATATGATGCTTTTTTCAAATTTTGGCTTTTTAGATAAGTTTGTTTAAGTTGTTTCTATGAGCTTTGATGATATGAAATATTGATGAAATATTCTTGATAAACATTTGGATGCTTTGAACTTTTTGTCACAATTTAGGTTAGCTGCTGTAGTTAAGACATTAGCGCTTATTGTGTTATCAGGTTTATCAAATGGATATCCCAGTTTTTCAAAACAAGACCATAATGACCAGGTTGCTGCAATTTGACACTTATTATTTTGATAATTTTGAAATCATGTCCTTTGTTATTTTTCAGGTGTTTCAGGCAAAACCATAACATCAAATCTTAATTTTAATTTGTCATTCAATAGCCAAGTGTCACATTTTATGATATGAGCCAAAATTAAAGTGCTTTTAAAGGTCAGTAACTACGTGGCCACATTAAGTGCAGCTTTTTACATGACATCTATTGTACACAGTGCAGCAGAGTTAGTTATACAGTCTTCACAAGTCTCCCAAAATTGAACAACTACATATCCTATTGCCCCAATGCGATGATGAAATGTGAATGAATGAAATGCTACTAGGTAAGTCTTTGGGCAGAGGAATAACGATTTGACATGTGAACGTGGTCTTCTCAAGTGACTGTGCCTACTGTGTGATCTGAAGGGCATGTCACTGAGATTATGGACACATCAATATTGTATTGTATCATCACATTTAAGTGAATTTTATGTACAGGCTGTTCTTTAATGCAAATATCTGAAGCAATAAATAATGCTGATATAAACTTCTATCTATGGTATGATCATTTCACCTTCACATTATTGACGTCTTTATCTTGGGTTAGTGCTAAGTTTATCTCTTGGCTCTACACTCTGTGACTCATTTAATTTATGAATGGTTGGAATATATTAACTTCCTCTTTGAAAGTGCAGTGTTTTCTGATTGTATTTTATTCATTTTTATTTCTATTGAAATGGCCTGTACAGAAGACCAGTAAAAGGTTCTGGGGCATCATTCATAAAAGGTTCAGGATTATAAATGTAATGACATTGATCAGTGTTGATTATGTTGACGTTGACTTTTCATATTTTGTAATGCAGATTGATAGATAGATAGATAGATAGATAGATAGATAGATAGATAGATAGATAGCACGTGCTGTTGATCCTTTGATTATAAACACGTACATCCAGATCATACAGCTTCTACAGTTGGTGGACTGTCAAATCCATCTTGGGGGTCTCTGTGGCTGTAACATCTGGCTCACATCTGTTTGTCAAGGATTTAGCTCCATTTAAGTTGCTTTTTCCATTGAGCATGACCATACTCTACACCAATTTAAGCTGTCTCTGATGGCACAAAATGACAGCAATCATAGTATATAGGCTGAGAAGCTAACAGCAACTTTACAGCGGTGAGGGAATGTGCTCTTCCTTTCTGGGCTTCATGCACACACATGACATATCACATACAGATGCAGACAAATAAAATGGAAAGCCCAGTTGTTATCTGTATATTTTATTTCTCTTTATTTATGTTTGTGTATCACAAGCTCTGTTTTATCTGCTCCAACTGCTCCAAAACAAAGCTTTAATGGAATTCCACTTTCTAGCAAGCTGTTGTATTGTTTATTTTCAGAAGCACAACAGTGTAATTGCTGGTCATAACACATTAACCTTTCATTTTGTCCTGGTGTTTAGTGGGATGAACAATATGCTGCAATATCCTGTTTCATAAATAACAATGGAAGCCTAACTAAGTTGAACCCAGTACTTTACAGGGTGGGGAGGTTTATGGAGTAGGGCAACTCCATCAGGGAAAAGAAAGACGGTTGTGGAGCAAATATGTCAAGAGGACACAGCACGATGCGCCAAGGCTGTTTCTCTGGCCAAGCAGGGTGTTGTGGGCATTTGTGATCCACTTGTGTCCACTTGATAACGCCAATGACAGGTGAATAGTGCTTGTCTGCTTGTCTGATGGTCCCATAGATTAATAGCACCTTAGCCTGATTTCCTCTATGGTCACCATTTGTGGGTTAGTCCATTATTTTGACATTTGAATTGGGTTCTCACACAGATTCACACACAGACACACATATTCTGACTCAGACTTAAGATCGTTTGTACGCTCCTTTCCTGAAGCCCTACAATATGTGTAACACTTTTATCAGTTTCGTGAAAAAAATCTACACTCTAAGGGCATGTTTATATTATTCTTTTTTGTAGAAAAGGTGCTGCCTCAACTGCATTTTGTGCTGACAAATTGTAAAAGCAGATCGGGCAACACATTTGTTTCCATAATGACCAGCTGCAGTAGTTGCAGCTATCAGCAGACAGTACTTGGGTACAACTCACACACTTACCACAAACTCCCATAACACAGCCAATGTGCTCCCAAGAGAGAAACAACTAGTACCAGTGTTTTTATCACTACTTTTATCACTATTTTCATTCTGGTTGCAGTTGTTGTGGTAAACTGACAGTTGCCTATGTGTTGTGAAACCCCACCTCTTCGTTGTTGTGATTAGATGGGTCACAAAAAAGTGGTCCATGTGATCCAAAGATTAATTTTTCTCTAAAACACAGCAGCTCTCCATTGTCTTTCATTTAACCTAAAAAAAATGCACTGACAGTTTGAAAAAAAAAGCAGAATGGTCTGAACAGCCTCATAAATCACAAAGACATCAAATACATGGAAAGTGTTGAGTCACAAAAATTTAAAGGAGATGAATTAGGGTGTCTACACATTCTCCGTTGTGTCAACCGCTTCCAAGGACAGCAGCTATTGGCTGGTCAGAAGCCACTAGAAGTCGTCAGATGATGTTAGACACTAATTTGCTCATGGTTATATTTACTACACTGTTCCTGCTCTCTTCCCACTCATAGCAGAGGGAGTGGCTACGCTGTGTATAGGAAACAGAACTATTTGGATTAGACAAACAAGTTGTGCAATTCATCATCAGCTGTGCAAATTGATTGCCAAATGCTTTGGGAGTCAATATATTACCGTTTATCCCAATAGTCTGAAAAAGTCACTAGATGTTTTCCTACACACTTTTGAGAAATAAAGTTGGCAGCTAGGCCGGTCTGAAAAGTCAGTAAATCTAGCAACAAAGTCGCCAAATTGGCGACAGTAGCTGCTAAGAAGGGCATAGGAAGGCTTCTGGATAAATCCTCACAGAAATACGCATAGAAGCGAAAGCAGGGGATATAAAAAAAATTGAGGTGATCATCAGTAGCAAGAAATTCCAGGTTGATACTTTCTTCCTTGTGAAGAATGTTCTTCCCGCGTTTTCTTAAGGATAACACACTTCTCAAGAACTCATCAATTAAGACACACCAGTTCATTTTCCCTGCTGTTTCAACTGTCTCTGTACTATAGACTATAATGCTGTTTATATCTGCCAGCTTGTTCGCAAATAATGCATCATTCTTGCAATGAATCTTGGGGCTTCCCGTGCCAAGTTGCCATTCGATGCATCCTCAATATTTTGCGGTTGGCAGGTAAACGTCCAGCATCTTTATCCATCCTCTGTCCTTGGTGTTCTTTTGGCCGTTAGATATTACATCAAATGTGTCATGAAGGACACAAAAACAGACAAGATTGCTTACTGAGAAAGACACCAAATCGTTTCTTCACCACAAGGTTTTATACCTTTTGCAATTTTGCAAAACCTGGTATTATTTGTGTGAGCTTTAATCTAACCAGCACAATACTCACACACTAATTAATGTTATCTGTTCCTGTATTTCTGCATCAGTGCACACTATACAGGAATGTTGAAAGGATGTACAATTAATTTGCTGGTTGGACTAATGTTCACACAAGGATGTCATATATTGCAAGATCAAAATGAGTACAAAATTATTTTCAGCTGTAATTAATCTTGTCTTGTAGAGTTCAGGAACCTTTGCATATAGAAGCGGAAGTAAAAGGAAGTGTTGTTTCTGATGAGGGCACCAACACTCGGAAAAACAACAGCTGACCCAGTGTAAAGCGATTTTAACTGTGATTCATGTGTTTAGACTGTCCTGCAATTTATGTGTTTGAGTTTTCATGGAATCATCAAGGAAGAGAGGTAGTGCCAAGGGGCATGGAGAGTGCCGAGAAATTGTTTCAAGGTCCCATATTATAGGAATTCAAAGTTTAATGAAGACATTGTTACAATTTTAATTTTCAAAAATCTACCCTTCCAGACTAACTCCACTAAATGCATCACAGCTGCACTTCTGATTGTCTCGCCTCACAAAAAAAATCCTGAAATCCATCCAATCAAGCCAGTTTGAAACATTTAACTGGAAAGCCTCCATTCAGCAAAATCTCATTTGAATTAGAGGAGCTGGGGTGGTCAGCCAATCAGGGTCGACTATTGTGACTGTTCTGCCTGTGAGGACTTAGTCTTTAAATTGAAAACTGAATAATAGTTTAATAAAAGTTTACATGACTTCCATGTATAGGCCTCGGTTTTACTTGGTTTCCATAATTCTGGTATCTTTACTGTCTGCATTTCTCTTTTTAACCACAAGAGGATGACAGCAATCAACAACACCAACACTACAGACAGGATCAATTTCAGAGCATCACATTGTCTATCAAACACCATATAGGTTATTGCATCCCCTTGCATGCTAGGATAGCCATGTACAGCCATGCAAGTCCCTCAAAGTTAGCTGTGCCTTTTCCATGTGGTATGGATGAATGTTTATGTCATGGTGAAGGAGAAACTGCTACTCATCAACATACAACAAGCAATGAAAATGAATGAGAGGAAACGGTTTCATTTGAGTTTGACTGAGTTGAGTTATTATTTCTTGCTATTCACTGGACTTCATCACTACAAAATCTCTTCTGATGGGAGCAAGCTTCCACATTCTAGTACAGCCCCCTGCCCTACCAGTGTTTGTGCATGCTACTGCTAGGTGTATACCCTTAATTGAAATACTCAACTATATTATTGACTATATTCACAAAGTCTGCCAGGGCCACAGTTGAGAAACTAAACCTGTGATTCATTTGCTTAAATGGTCTAGTTGTGTTGTCTTTCCTTCTTTCTTTCTTTCTTTCGATTGTGGTGGTAGTAGTGGAAAATCCCACAAAGGAAATCCCAAAGCCTACTGCCTTTGCAGAATGCCAGGCTTCACCTTCCTGCACAATTTAGCAAACAATTTAGGCTTGTCCAATTGCATCAATTGTTTTTATGTTGGTATTTGTTGGCATTTTGTATTTGTTGAGAGGAGAGAGTCATAAATTAACTGCAAAAAGCTTAACAAACAAGATTTTATTTTATTACCAATTCCAAGAGTTATTTTGGAAATTGCTAAGTAGGCTGGTAGAGAGTCAAGAGTGAGGTGGGTTTAACCCCTAGAGGGGGTTTTGATGAATTTGGGGCTTTCAGAGGATGCGTTCAGAGTTTGCGCACCTGCGTCTGACCACCAGTGTCTGCCGGTGCGAGCCAGGATACCAACTGCAAGGCTGAGAAGTGAGAGGAGCCGCTCCATCTTTTGAAAACGCCTGCCACCTGTACCAACAATGTGTGAATTTGATGTTGGATTACAAACTCTTAAGTGGTTTTCCCTCGCTTTATACTCTCATCAACACTGACCATCGGCTCCAGTCCACCTCACCAGACACCAACACGCACCGTTTCTGTTAGTTGTCATCCTGTGAGAAATATGTCACCGAAATTATTGGCTTATTTCTTACTTCTGTCAGTTTTTCATACATGGTAAGTGGCGCATTTTTGGTTCAGAATCACAATGTTGTAAGTGGAGAATTGTGTGTTGTTTTTTCGGCATGTTAAACTTTAGCTCTCCAAAGGCTCATTGACAATGATCTGCAATTTGTTTTCTAAGGAAAACTTAACATGTGGCTCTTAATTGACCTGTTTTGCGTTGGGAAGGACTTTTGATTACATTGGTGTTTGCTGTCTGCCTGCGTGCAGCCTGCAGAACACCAACCATGGTGTTTAGTTGATCTCCAGAGCATATGCTGCCATATCTAATTGGGTTTATCTAATTTAAACTGCAAACTCTCACGTTACTGATAACATATGAAGCGCTTAATTCATCATTCTGCCCGCCGCCTTATCACGCTTTTCTTGATAGACATATAGAATCAAAGTCAGTATTACTCTTCTTTAGGATCAAGAATGCAGCATTATGATCAGCCCTGTTTCCGATTAGTTTCCTTTTAATAAAAATGTGCAGCAGAAAATGAAGCTTTAGGTGCAACGCGGGGTGATTAACTTCTACCACACCAGAGTCACTGTGGACGTTGAAATGTCTCTCGACAGTGTGTGACTTTGCATCGTTTAAAGGTGTGTGTGTTCATTTTTCTCCCGTGTAGCTCTCAAATAATCGAGTATGAAGAGGACTACGAGGACGTTACTGTGAACCAGATGTTGGCTCCTAAATCACAGGAAACCGACGCAACGGAAATACTGAACAATTTGCTGAGGGAATATGATAAGAAACTGCGACCGGATATCGGAGGTAAAGTCACTGTCACTTCATGCGGTCAGACTGTGGTGGCTCTGCTCTGTCATTGAATGATCTGTCACTCGTTTTGAAACTAAAGCGCTGCGACTGTGATGGACGTTGATTCGCCCAACTAGTTGCAGACCTCCGTAAATCCACGACATCCAATGAGATATCACATCAAAATCAGCCGTCTTTACCACTAAGCTGATTTTTCATGTGTATTGACCAACTAACCATGCTGCCATGAACTGATTCAATAGAAACACACCAGTTTCAATGTATATTGTGGGATCAACTCAGAGCAAATTGGTGTTGTAGTCTGAAATTAGAAAAGGTTAACTGTATCAGCAAAGACCTCTTATTAAAGAGGCACCCATAGGCTGCTCCTACCTGCTTGGTTGACTGTATCTTGACATGAATGCTCTTCACAGTAGTGACAGGAAAAGGTTTTTGGATGTAAACTACTGTTTTCTCAAATCATCAAACTGATGGAGCACAAGTTGCTGACAGCCCACAGTTGCCATACAGCCTTAGAGCAGAGCGGATTCTAAGAGGTCAAGTTTCATCCAGCTGGGTAATTGAAGTAAAAATGTAACATGTCCTGGCAGCCCACTGTAAGGAGATGTCCAACCTGGCACTTTGAATCTTTGTTATGGAGACAGGCTCCAAATAGGGTGCACTGACTCAGTCATTGTTATTAGCCCATAAAGTACAGAGCATATGCAGTTGTTGCGTAGGATTGTGCTTAGCTGTCTTAACGCTTAATTGCTCTCTATGAAATAAGAGTTTGAGGTTGTTAAAGATGGCTTTTTAGGATGTCGTATCCCAAATGGAGTGAAATGAAATGAGAGATTTCTGCAAAATGTTGTATCATTTTGGGTCTATATTGAGAGGCAAGAGAGTCCAATAACTCTTATGTCTTATGCAACTCTAATGTGCCACACTAGTATGGCAGCCTTCAAGTTGCTGAGCAACCAGAATACACGGGCACACAACATATACAAGTTCCTTCAGACACACAGACCTTTCCTACAGCAAACCATACTATATACCTGCGTGCAGGTATGTGCAGGTGATGGCACATGGTAGTCCCTGTTGAAACAATAAGGGAACCGCCACAATAATGTTTATTGCCAAACACTTTTCACTAATATGATATGCTTATGTGAGCAACAACAGGTGGTCAAAATAACAGAAACGCCTAACAATATATGGATACTAAATACCTAATAAGGAGTTGGGTCACTGGGTTGAGTTGCCTTCAGAGCAGCTTGGATTGCTGCCATCCAAGTTCTGAACTGTGATGGATGTGAAGCGGGTTAAAGGATGGAGTAGTATACTTCACACTGCGCTTCACAGCTTCCACAAAGGGGTTCAATGATGATTAGATTTGGTGATTGAGGAGGCAGTGGAAAGTATTTGACTTCATGCTGGTGTTCGTGAAACGACTCTTGACTTTGGTTTAGCAGTGTGTATGGGGCGTTATCAACTTGGAACATGGGATCATCATGAGGGAACAGTGTTTGCACCATAGGGGGCCAATCATTGGGACTAGTGACTCACTCCCACAAGATGGCTGCCCTACCATCACAGATCCACCAACATGTTTAAATATAAATCCAGATATCAGAAAAAGAGTGAAAGGCGACCTATCAGAACATATTAGTTTTTTCCTTTGCCCAGGGGTCCAGGTTTTGTGCTCTTTAAACCAAATTATGCCTTTTTTAGAAACTGTTTCCAAATGTCAGCGATGCCCTAAATACCAGCTTAGTGAAGCTCACAATGCACAATTTTTATTGTGACTGTAGCACAGAGTTGTGGACTAAATTATGTGATCATTTTTAGGCCGTAGTTTTGTGGTCTTAAGCAACTATTTTGTTAAGTGTCTATCTATCCCTGTCGGCGAGCTTCAACTTTTGACCACTGTTTGTCCGTGTTTGGCATTTGTCGTCATGATTTTCAAGATTGTTCCCCTTGTCACCTTAAGTAATTTTGCTGTTTTTATGATAAAGGCACCTGCAATTCTTAGTTGTCTCATGATGCTTTGAAAACTCACACCTCACCTCTTTTAAAGCTGACACATACTAATTGGCGTTCAACTTAATATGAGTCCCCGATGCCTTAGTAATTGGGATTTAGCTCCTACAAAGTCAGTCTTTTTTTCCATGTGGGGTTTCTGTTATTTTGTTTGGCCCATGTATAGGTCTGTCTATGCTGGTGTTTGTGCACAGAAATTAATTTGAAAGCAGATGCACTGTATTCTCTTCTGCTGCTGTCACTGGGCCTTTTGTTTTAGTTATAATCTGTGCAATTCAGACCTTCAATTTTACATACATGCACTTCTTCCAGCCTTGATGTTTTGCATGGTGGAAATGATTCTCCAGCAAAGTGAGCATGAGTAGAGATCTGTACAGTGTGACAAAATATATAGATACATGAATTCAGCTTTGACCTAAGTCTATGAATAGTCTTGCACATTTGAAACCCAACAAATAGTTAAACACAGCGATCCGTGTTATATGAAGGAAATTATATTTAGATTTTTTTGTGATTAGGTGTTCTACACATTTGAAGTGACATTTTGTTAGTGCAACAACATTCTTTGGCTAGAAAACATTAAATGGTAAATGACAGCTCTAATGTGGAAAGAGCTTTCTTTCTATTTATGAAAAATGTTTTCCACCTTGCTGTGCAGATAAATTCATAAACCATAATGCATCAATGGAAAATAGGCAGTTTGTGACTGAATTACAGCTTTCATGCTTGCAAGCATTTTCACTTGAGGGTCCAGGTGTGGGATTTGTTCTGCTGCCTAGATGGTCAAACGTGCAGCTTTTTATCCTGATATGTAGTGAAATGTGACAAGTATTGGCTACAATTAAAATAACAAGCTAATACAAACGTTTTATAAAGCGACCTCATCATCATTTTTATTTATTTCTCACTTCACCTTTCTCTAAATCTGTGTAGGATTGGTGACTGCCAAGTGAGAACCTGAGAGGGGACAGAAAAAACACTTTTGGGATAAGGGGAACAATAACAAGGGGAAGACTGCCTTTCACTTAAACATCTGGCCATTGGAAACACCCTTGATTTGGCCAGGTCCTGAGAGTGTTATCCCCTCTCTGACATCCCAAGTGCCACTTTCTAGGTCAGTTTCTCCATGCATCATGTTGTCTCCAACAGATAACCCCAGCCTCTTCCACCCTTCACTGATGGACCACAACTGGTATTTTCTGTCTTTCCAATTGCCCTTTGGCCACAGAGACTATTACTTGACCAACTTTGGTTCCTAACTCCCATAATGTCCTTCTATTCCGACTATTCCGGCTGTCTGACTGTTGAGGTAGTGCCAGTTTGCTTTTTCATCTTTGGCAATTAATTCTCCACAGAGCTACCGATCAGTGTGACATCACAGATTAGTGGGAGGGGCAAACTCGCTGTCATGTGTAGTGACTGGAGACATTAGTAAATACTAATACTGACTTAATTGTCCAAAGGTACAAGAATAACATATTTCAGAGCATAAATTCAGTGTGATTCCTCTAGACGTTTGTATTGTCTAAGACCTTCCGTTTGTCAAAACAGTACATGTCTTTTAAGTATATGATTTTCCTGGACAGAAAAAGTGGATGATGAAGAAATTCTCTGTTATAATTGCAGTTAGCCAAAAGGAGAAAAGGGACATTTAAGTCAGCTATTCAACAAAACAACATGCTGCTGCAAATGTGCAAATACTCGCCATGGAAATTGTGCAATATGTCATACAAATGTCATGGAAAGGAATTTGATCAGCAAAATGTGTAGGAGTGTTGAATGTAGCCCACCAGTAAACCACTGACGTTCATTGAGAGAAAGATGATGATGTAGACAGAAGGTTTTTCTGATGTTCTTCTTGCTACACTTTCAGCTTTTAACCACTGGATGTAGCGAGTCAGTGCCTGAGTAATAAACACCATGACCTTTTCACTAAGCTACTTTAGGGACTACTGGATCCTCTCTCTCCCAGTCTC
>CABFOQ010001174.1:0-11841 GCA_900660455.1 Gephyroberyx darwinii | reverse complement strand
TGTGTCCCGGATCCACCGCCCTCCGCTCAAACGCGCCGGTTCACGGCGTGGCCTCAAGCGGGTCTCTCAGCAGCCACCCCGGACTGAGATTCACGAGCAAACGCCCGCCATCAGAAAGGACCGGGCCAAAAGCTGCGTGCTCATGTAGGGCCGGAGCACACCAGCAACCTACACGCATGTGCGGATGGACATGTACCATACTACACATGAACTTAATTTATTGGTTAATTCTTGTCAAATCTTTGCACTGCGTAAAAAGGACAATGTGATGAAAACAGCAAAGAATGCGATGCTATGGAGTTGGGATTGTTTGTCCATCACTGACAATGCTCTCATTGTTATTTTTCTTTGTGGCCCTGTTTTCATCGGGGGAAGCCTTCGCACTGGCGACGACCATTTTCTTCTTAAACCCATTTACTTGAGCAAATGGACAAAGTGACCGTGGACCACCAACGGTTTGTGAGGAAAGAAGAAATCATTAAAAGTTCAACTTAACAGGAACCAGTAGTAACGAAGCTGGCCTCGACCTCTGTTCTATCGTTTCTCTCTGAAATGCTGTTCTCTAAGTGTTTAAGTAAATGAAGCACAATATGATGCACGTCAACTGTTCAGTTATCGGTAAATGTCAGGGAATTCCATTGTCGTTCCACTTTATATAATGACTTTAAAAGAAAGAAAGAGACAAAACTTAATGGGCTGAGATGACACTAATTTGCTTAAACCACAAGTGCTTTTTAAGATTTAGAATTGAATAACCACTCACCACATAATACTGAAGTGTTGTGAAATTAATATTATTCTGATAATCCACATTGGGAAATAAAGTCACAGATGGAGAAAAGGGAGTGACTGGTATGCTGTACATGTGATACTGAAATAAAAGAAACGTGCTCTGCTAAGTGGTGGAAAGTCTTTAATGTATAACATTCATTTGGCCACGAAATTGGCTCAGAAATTATGTTTTTAGTATTACGCCTTTAAGGGGAAACTAATTTCCTTGACGAAGAACCCAGTTTTCTTTGGTCTTGGCCAGAGTTTTTCTCACTGCATTTCAGTTCATTAGAGCAGAGAATACAGTTTCCAGCTCTTTGTTTGAGGAAGACGGAACGTTTCTCTTTGAAAAAGCTCTTCTGTTGGGGGAAGATAGAACAATTTGTTTGACAAAGACAACTGAGTGTTTACAATAATGGGATCAACAGTTTCCAGCACAATCACAGCTAAACACTAAAAACCGTCGCAAATTGTAACTTGGCCATGCATGTAAAACATGTAAAACCATAATTCTACCCCATGTGCAAGGCATCCTATCTGTGATAACACCTGCATGGTCTATAACCTTGGAAGCCAGCTCTAATACACTGTATGTGATGGACGTCCATCCATATACAACTCACATCAATCACGTACCTTCTCAAATGAAATGTGAGAAGCACTATGACCATGTTGGTTTTTCAAATGTGTTTGCAACCAAATTTATTTTTAACCATAAGATGTTGACAAAAACAACCCGCATTGTATTTGTCAGCCTAAGGCAAATTTTTTACATCCTATAGTAATCAAAACTAGAATCTTCACACTGGTATTATTTCCAAATAGTCCAGATCTATTCATCATATACTGTGTGAATAAACCTAAAAAGAATAGAGTTGTTTGAATTTAATCTGTAGAGCCTTGTACTCTGACCTTTAACTGTACCTCCCGCTCCCTTCGTTCCCTACCATCATGGATAAGGCCCCACAGCAACTTGCTGCCTCTGTGAGCAACGGCAAAGTGACATTTCACAGCATTGCTGTCCTGTCTCCACGCTGGCCGTGTGAGGTCGCACCACATGCCCGGGGCCAGACCAGAGCGGACCTCTGCTCAAGGAGGGGTGGACATCCACACATGAGGAATACACTGCTAGCGACGGTACTGCACTTATATGACTATGTTCACTCTGCATGTTCATTTCATTAGCCTCCACTGTGCTAGTGACTCCTATATATTAATATATTAGCTGGTGAGAATCATGGGTAATGATCCCGCCCTTACTAATCTAGTGTAATTCACAATATTGTGCATCAAATACAAGTTTATGATCCATGTACAATGTCATCTTCTATATTATCATTATCATTATCATTGAATAAGCCTACTGGCTAACTGTGCAGTCAATGTAATGGAACCTAATTACATTTGACTTTCCAACCCACAACTCCAATACGGTGCACTTTAGCTCTGCATACCCACCCTTTGAAAAACCAGTAAAATCAAGTAAGGGGAAAAGCGGTCAGGCTACAACAACAAAGCCTCAGGGTCAGCCCCTGCTCTGGCTGAAGCATGCTTGTTGATACCGTGGAGAACATGACTGATGTCGCTTTGCGGTCCTCCGAGCCTTCAGCTAAAGTGAGCAAACGTTTAGCAAACACTCGTCTCTCTCAGCTTCCATACAACTGGTTTTCAATGACATTTCACTCAACAACAAGTAATGCACTACCCGCGGAGGACTTCAAAGAAGACCTAACATAATCACACAACAACAATAAGTGCGTCAATTTCAAAACAATTTCTGTGGCATTCAGAGATGCTTCCCACGTACCAGAGAGGGATGCAGCAGGAACACAGCTGGAACAGGTTTCTTAAAACACAAATTCAAGAATGATCAACAAGGTGTGAGGTGTAAGACCATACAGAGAAAATAATCCCCTCATGATAACATCATAGCAGTTAAAACTCAAACTCAATTTCTAGGATGGAGCCTGGGTGAGTGCCCTGACAATGTGACTAGAGAATGATCATCTAAGAGACAAGTGCTGGGAAAAGAAAAACAAATGGCTAAGTGGAGAGGTAGAATGGATTTTTTCGTGAGAGGTGAGAGAGGGAATATGATGCAGTCAGGAGACGGTGATTTGAGGTAGTCCTTGAAGAGATGAGTTTTCAGCTGAAGATGGGAGATGGGGAGTGACTCTGCTGTCCCGACTGGAGTGAGAAGCAGTGGCATCTGGTGCTTTTCTCTCCAGGTGGGACAGCCAGTGGAGGGGGCGTAGCAGGCGAGTAACCTAGAATGTGGATAGGTTGAGGACAAGGTGGGCGGCAGCGTTCTGAATGTGTGGTCGGGGCTGAGGAGAGTCGGGAGGCCGGCTAGGAGGACGTTGGTGTAGATGGGAGATGATTAAAGGTTGAACAAGAAGCCTGGCAGAGCAGAATCCCTGGTAACGAAGGGTCTGATGCAGTGGATGTCGTAGAGTGCAAACCTACAAGGATTGGATTCAAACGGACTTTGCACGACAGTTGGGTGTTTATAATCACACTAATACTCTTCTCGGTCTGCACAAGAGTCACCATGGTCTTGTCAACGGTGAAGCAGAGGGCAGGATTTGCCAGGGATGAAGAGCAGCTCAGTCAGGGTGAGATTGAGTTTGAAGTGGTGGCCAGACATCCAACTAGAGATGTCAGCTAGACAAGTGGAGATGCACATCTTAATCTGAGTGTGAGGGGACAGAAAATAAAATACTGTGTTGAGCCTTGTCAGCGTAGCAATGCTGGGACAAGTTGTGGAATGTGATAACAGGTACAAGCAATTTAAGAAGTAGAAGGGACTCCAGTGGAGAGGGTGCATGGGGAAGAAAGAGTGCCCCTCAATGAAACCTGGTAAGTGTGGTAAGACAGGTAGGAGGTGAACCATGTGACTGCAGACCCAGAGATCAAGGGTAGCAAGAAGCATCTGGTGGTTTGGTGTCGAAGGCAGCGGATAGGTCTAGCACAAAATTTGATCAAAATAGAGGGATTTTAATATACTTTATGAATCCCCAAGGATACCTGCTCAAGGATACCTCAGCAGGTATGGTCACACTGGGATGCATCACTAAGCACAAGGCCAGCCTTATGACAAGTCAATGTGATGATTCAAATCCACCTAGAATTATAAGCATTGTAATGTAGGATACACTGACACTGACCAATCAAAAGGCCCATAGCTTTTATCCAATTGGACAAAATTCCATAGATGAATTAATAGATACAAATTTCATGCATTTGTGGCGCCCTCAATTAGAGGTCTTGACAGCCATAGCTCCTTGCCAGTACGCTATAATTGCTTCCAATTCCGTTTTAACCATTCACAAAAATGTAGTGCACACTCTAATGTCAGATCACAGTTTTTCTCAGAAGCTTTCTTGGATCACCACTTTGTTTGTTTGGCATGGCAACTTTAGCGCTTAATTAGTCCCTGACAATCTGTTGTGTGTCCATTCCAATATAATGTAAAACGCCGGCTTTTGGCATGCAGAGCAGCCAAAAGCCTAATCATAAGACTAGACACAGGAAAAGACATCAGACAGAATGAACAATAGAATAAAATTACATCTTAACTAATAGAGGATGTTGTCTGTATGCAAATAAAGCCAATTGTGAAAAGGAAGAAACATGACTTGTACATTTTGTTGTGCTAATAAGTTAGCACCCAACACCCTTGTTTTGCTAGTGTGTTAGCCAGAACAAAGCAAAGGGGTTGAATACTTACACAAACTCGATTACTCTGTTATTATTATTATACTTTATTATACTTTATTTTGTTTTCACTTTGATACAATAGAGCGCTTTGTTTAGGATGCAGACTAAAAATGACACATAACTTAATAGCACAACAAAATGTTCAAAAAGTCAGGGGGTCTGGATACTTTTGCAAGACACTGTATTGCTTTCCCCCTATTATTATTATATTATTTCATGTGCCATTAGCTGCACACAAACATACTTTGCAGGGGGTCCATTTTTCATTTTAATCCCACCATAAAGTAGCACTGATCAGTGACCACCTAGGCTGAACCCTTCTGCATCTTTAATGCCTTTGCCGCATGCACAGTGTCAGTAGTCATAAAACTACAGCTTAAAGCTGTGAGGGTAGAAGACGCCTGCAAGCACTGATCTATCATCAGTGAGAAGGAAAATAAATTCAACTGATGTAAGGCCAACAACAGGAATCAACTATCCCATACAAGCTACACGATGGTAATGCCAGGATAACGGTTGCCGTGTCAGTGGAGAGTGACTCATTAAAATTGCACGACCCATTTAAACAGTATGTAAAATTGAGCAGATTAAATATATATGTGGCCTGCATCCACAAGGGCCAAGACCTCTCCTTCTGTTCTCTCGGTAGAACAATAAAGGCAGCATTGTGTGTGTGCAACAAAATGCACAAACAGCTGCACATGCATGAACTCATGCGGTGCACACGCACACAACACAGGTGATGTTGCTGTAATTGGGCTTTCACTATGACGCGACCTTTGAAATTGCAACTAAGAGTGAATAAGTGCATACTGGAGGCCCTCACTTGTCAAAACAGTCTCCAATTATGTCATTTTAGTGTCCTGTTTTTCCGGGGGAAATCTTAGAGGTGGTGCAGACTTGCACAGAAGTACAAAGAAACCTCTGCACTATCTAGCCAACTTTCAAGATAGCTTCCCTGTCCATGATCTGGCTTTAAGCATTTTGATGAAGAGCTACAATTGTATGAGAGTTTGGGTTGCAGCCAAGGGGTGTTATCAAAATGCTGCTGAAATACTATGCCAGGCTGGAGGCCAGCAACTAGTGAGAATCACAGCAGCAAAGCGTGAGGGCAATCAGGGTCATCACAGACAAGTGCACTTATTATTCACAGCAGCTAGACTACCGTGCATGTAGCGTGCACACAAACAGCGACATCCTGGCAGAGGCAGCATCTAAAACAGCTGGTTTATACTCATTAAACCAATATAATAGCATGACGCTGGAGATTTCCTTCGTGTTTGGGTTCCCATTGTAGTTACTTGCACTTTCTTTGCAAGGAGTTTATTTTAGTTCAGTCCATTGCCTCGTCCAAAGATCTGAATTGAATTTGACCAACCGTGCAGCACATCCAAGACACTTTCCATCCACCTCAGGTCATTTACCATTGTAACACCATTCTTGCTTTGGTGGAAAATACTTTTAAAATATATTTCTCGCCCCAAAATGCAGACACGGGGTCAGTTTTGCCATTTCCGCCTTTGCGATGTGTGTGATTCACAGGTAATTCCAAGTCAGCCTTAACTGCCTTTAACCCTGTCACATCCCCATTTTGAGTGCTGTGCAATACGGACCACAATATTTAGCAATTAACTTTTGTCATTATTTTGGCTAATGATATACTAACTTAGAGAGAAATGTGAACAATAAGGGTCATAAGGTATCTGAAGTTTTAATGGTGCTGCCATCAACTAACCGTCTATCTTGTAGATTCAGCAACAACATCCATGCGACTGATTTAGCTATTGATTTAACACTGATTTAGTGTTTTAGCTATTGTAAGTACAGAACATACTCAAGACAACACTGTTGATGCGGTACTGTAAAAAAAACCCCACACAGGAGCGTCACTCTGCCTATGCTGAATTTAGCCGGGGGGCAAATGACTGCCCTCAGGTGTTCACTGTGAATGATCAATCTGCTTGCGTACATACGCACACAATCATGCAGTCTCCAACAGAAACAAGCACACCAAAACATTCCAGATGGCCAACCAGATTGCTCTGTGCTGATTTCCCTTGCGAAACGTTTCAGCAGAAATATCATCCACAATGGGATGCCCCAGCCCCGGCTCAGCCATTAAAACTCAACAAATGCAGACACCTAACAAGCAACCTACTTTTAGACAAAGGCCTACTCACACACAGAGCCATATCTAAAATAGTGTATCAGTGGTTCTAGATTAGGTACCTTGTGACCAGTAAAGGACATGCTAAGTGCTTATTCTCAGTACTGTAAAATGACCTCCTAGTGGTTTTTGTCTTGGCACATTTCAAAATCGACACTGCTGATTAACTCGAAAATCACTGATAAAACTAAAATTGAAATCATGCAGTTGATTGCTACATGCAGGAATAGGAAAATCAAACGGTGTTGCATTGAGTGAACAAGCACTGACACTTGACATAACTCCCATAACTAGCATGCCACAGTTAGAGACAACTGAGCTGGATCTACGCTCCACTGCAGCGCTGCATTGAAAAAATCAGCTGATTGGAGGAAAGCTGCATCCCAGCTGGCGTTTGAAAGGACTCTGAGCAAAAGTGCTGACATTACCGTTTCTTGTGTTTGTCTGTTTGTGACCACCTGGCTTTTGAGTTGAAAAGCGTTGTTGTCAGGCGATGAATGACACTTTACGTAGCACTTGGGTTTGCTGTGCAGCCAGATGTCACAGATATATCACTGGATAAAAGAGCTATTGGTACTTATTTGCGGCAAATGGCCATCCTTTTAACAGGCAGGGGTGTTTAACTGAAAAGGTTCTGCACTGATGGTAGAGAACAAAGCCTTGGAAATAACAACTGAGATTTTGCAAAGGGAAAATCACACTCTAACCGAAACAGCACATTTACTGGACCTCTCCGTAAAATATATATAAGGCAGGTGTATTTTCTACATTGTGACCATGTGTTAAGTCGTGTGTGTTTGCATGCTGTGGATACATTTTTTTTTATCAGTCAATAACCAAACTACAAAATATCTTTAACAGTGCAACACAAGGGAAGTTGCAGACAGTGCTTAGGCCTTCCAGCCGACCTCTATCTGGGGTTAATAGAGGGTGCAGTTGTTCAAGTGGACACAAGGACTAGCATCCCTGAGGCAGTTAAGTTCTGTTATAAAAATCCAAGCCTATACAATGCCAGTGGCCTACAGAAGTAAAATGTTTTTCTGCTGCATTTCTGTCTTCTTTTCACTTGTTCAGTTACAATGGCTGCAGATATGGCTTCTCACCACATTACTTCTTACTGCTGTGTATGCACTAGATACTACATCACACTTTCTATTACATGGTCTTGATGTGAGAGCTCATCTCAGTATACAAGAATTAGTCACATTTGCCATGGATTTGACAGACGCATAGTGCGTGAAGCCTTGAGGCTAAAGCTAATTGTATAGCTTTGTACTTTAGCTCTCAATTGTACAGAACGCATAACTGGCCAATCAAATATTTCCCCTTTACCAGGAAACTGCCTAGCAACCAATTGTCTGAGGAGTGTAATTACATTGTGGTAAAAATCGAAAAAAAAATCAGCACATTATCAGCTGAGCTAGGAATCTTTGGCCGCTATTTCCATACTGTGCTGTATGTAAATCCAGTTGGTGTCCACAGCAACCAATACTGTGCGATGTCGGAAAGCCTCCATTATGAATCACATTTCAATCCTACCCCTGCAAGACGAGTCCTCCAATAATAACTTATATTATTAAAAAAATAGAAAATGGTTTTAGATATGAAGATGGTGGAGTGGAGATGGGCTTTGACCCATATTGGGTCTGTAATGTGAGCAGGTGTATAGAACTTTTCTGCCGAACTACTTTTGTGCTGTTCCTAGTATTTTATATTTTCAGAGTGCAATATATCTGCTTTTAAGTAAAAAAAAATAAATGTATTGATCAAAACTGAATAGCCAGCATTTGATTTTTAGAATATATTTTTTAAAGCAGTCAAATATTGATGCACTTAGCTGGTAATGAACCAGGGGAAATACTAACATTGATCTTTTGAAGAAAATTTGAATGTTTTTCTGTTTTAATTTTCTTTATAAATGCGAATTCACTTGAAGTTTGTATCTCCAAATAGCTAGAGCTAAAAGTTTGTTATGAACATGAAATTGTTGCCTTCCTCCATGTTTGCAACATTTTCAGAGCTGTGAGCTCCAGACATGGGGTTGATTTTAGTGAGTTGCAGTCTGACTTTGCATGTTTGCATGATTCTGGTTATGTTTTTCACTGAATTTGCTCGATTGAGTTGAGACTCACCTCAACAGTCGAGGAAAAAGTATATCTCGTGCCAAATAGGTAGCCCACCCCTAGAATCTAATCCATTTCCACGAACTAATATTTGCAGTCAGGGTCTATGATTATTGTTTAACATTTAGGTGTTTGAAAGCAGGCGTGGAAAATGAGGGGACGTCTTCCTGACTGAACTCGGTCTCCGAGTTTCATTAACAGCAGAATTAGAATTGTAATTTGGTTGGATCATCTCAGTGCCTCTGGGCTACTAACAAGATTAAGTTGTTAAGCAAGTCCAATAATGGCTGCTTTCTATCCAGAAGTAGTTCAATAGTCTACTTTCTTTCATGACAAGTTGAACACCAAAAATGTTAAACTCAGCAAATAAAACGGACAAATTAGTTTCTTCCTCGTGTTTAAGTTGTTTGTCCGATACTGGCCATGTGGTCATGGCCACGAGGATACATTTCTGACTCATTGGTGATTTATTCAAGTGTAACGTTACTGCCCAGCTTGGGGCTTTTCTTTGCATGCTGCAAAGAATGTGATGAGCAGAGAGGGAGTGTGAGTGTGTGTGTGATACGGAGGTACCATTTCACACCCTCTGGCCTGAGTAAAATGGACAGTGTGTCTTGTGGCAGTAGTTTTGCTAGATGGATTGCCCCTCTCATCTAAATTTACATTAGGGCAGTCATTTTTCATGGCGTATTAGAATGCATGAAATCGGCAGTGCATACTTGCTGCTGACTGATTTCAACTAGTGTGGTGGAGAATGAACCAGATTTACAACCTAAAATATCAGCGTAATCACATTTTGCTCATAAAACGTTTATGTTGCACTTTTGAGCACGATTGATGTATTTCACCATAGGCCAGTAAAAATGACCTGCTTAGAACAAAAAAATGTGTTATAATGTGTACCTTTGTCAGAGATCTTTTTTTTTTTACCTGGTAACCACCACACATGAATAAGTAAATACTACGGCTGCGTTACTTTCTACTGCAGTATTTGAATGCGGTCTCGTTTGATATGTGCTCAAGCTTCCAGGAAAGCTTGTACACTGCTTATAAAGAGGGGTCATTGTTGTCCCCTCACATGGCCCAACCCTCTAAATCCCCTCGTTTTATTCCGACACATTGGCTGTTCAATAATTCAAGAAATGTCTTTCTCTTGGCAGAGGATGTTCCTGCCATTTCCTCCCCCTGAGCGTATTGGTCTTGTTCAGGAAGCTACAGGCTCTCCAGCACGACCAGCGAGCTCGTATACACCAGGGCTTTGCAAACAACAATCAACGAATCATGAAACACGAGTGGGAATATTGAAGAACAGGTATGGCAAGGGCTAATGAATTCAATAAAACTTTTTTTTAGTTTAAACTACACAGGAAAGTCGAGGTAAATATAAATGGTTTCTACCTTAGTCTGAGGTTGGGATTTCTTGACCCCTAAGCAAAGCTAGTTTCCTAACCTGCATAATCCAGAAATGTCCATGTTGCCACACTCAGGCAGCATGGTGACAGAAAGAAAATCGTTCATTATTTTTGGTGCATCATAGCTGCAACATTTAGATACTACACGATACTGGCACGATCTCTGACCTCAGAAAGAACCCTTCAATTTCAGTCAATATTGATAAAACCAATCATGAACGGCATGTTTGCTGCACAGTACTCAATATGCTCTGGAATTTCGTTTTTTAAAAACAGGAATACCACTAAACTGAACAGTTCATATGTTCCTATGTATGGCAGTCCAATCATCCCAGGTTTGTGAACAACTCTCTTCCAAAGCCAGAATCAAAACCGAAGAGTCATTCTGTAATGTCATCAAGACCTGGAGCTTCTCCACTGACAATGATTTGGGAAAGTTGTCAGAGGTGACTGTGAAAATGTCCAGGGGGATTTTTCTGGAGACAAGCGTACATTTTCTGGTTCGGAGCCAATTGCATCATGACAAAAAACTGGGACAGCGAGCTCAGTCAGGTGACTGACTGACAAACATACTAGTTTCTGTCTGCTGATATAAATTCTTTATCAGTAAAAAGGAAATGACTCATTTCAAGCCTCTTGGGTAAAATAAACTTTATGTACAATCACACTGTGTTTTCTGTTCTTACACAAAATGGGTTCATGACAGTTTACTCATTGGGCATATAAAGGGTGTTGCAGCTTGGGTAATCAGAAGACAGCGGGAGTCCTGGGGGGTGGGGGTGTGTGTGATGATGTTTCAACTGGTTCCCCAGCTCATGTTCGGTAGTCGTCGTGGTTTTGGAGCGTGTAGGTTGCAACTGTATCCAGCAGCCAACCACGGGTCACCACCGTAGCTCGCCTCAAGAGAGCTGTGGAGGAAGTCGGAGCATGAATATCTAGATATAGCTGCAACAAAATCATAGGTGTGCACCACCGTAATATTTGAAAGGGGAATACTACTCACTTAAAGATGTCATACGGATATAAAGCTTGGAGCTGCTCCGTTTCCATGAATGGGACTCAAAATGTTTGCCTCAACTTTTACATCCATGTGAGCTTTTTGCTCTAGCAGCGTTATCAGTTCTGAACCCGAACATATACATCATTTCCCCAGGAAGAAGAATGGAGTGCAGTCACCTTTACTATCCATCTTTACCAACTCATTTGCAATGTAATTGTACATCACTATAACCTAAAACTCTTCACCATCAGGCTATGAGAGACAATAGTAAATGCTCACTTCAATACAGACCGTGTCCTTGGTGAAAAGGAATAGCACAAAAAGAGATTTTATCCCATCTTTGAAGAACTAGTTCATATTCAAAATCGTTGATTGGACTGGCCAAGGCAGTAAGAAAATATGTGAATTCTAGCATTACCCTTCGAGGCAAATAACCTGTGCTGACAAGTCAAGAGTATGCCATGTACAAAGCTCAATCTTGTGTGTGTGCACATACCTAACTGTGCGGATAACCATTGCCATTACTTGGAGGATGGTTTTGGAGAGACACAGGGAGAGAATGTGATTCCAATCGATGGTGCAGAAAGGGTGGCTGTGTGTGTGTGTGTGTGTGTGTGTGAGGGGGGGGTACTTGATTACCTGGGCTAT
>CABFOQ010001173.1:16747-28551 GCA_900660455.1 Gephyroberyx darwinii | reverse complement strand
GGGGTTTGGGGTTTCGCCCGTCTGCTGGACGACGTGGAGCTCCGCTCGGCCTTCTCGGTCGCGCGTACCAACAGCATGGAAGGCGGGCCCAAGATGACGGTGACCTTTGACATGGTTTACGTCAATATCGGTGGTGACTTTGAGCCCAAGGCCGGCTTGTTCCGCTGTCGCATCCCCGGGGCGTACTACTTCTCCTTCACGGTTGGGAAGTTCCCGCACAAGGACTTGTCTGTCATGCTGATGAAGAACAGGAACGAGGTGCAGGCCATCGTGTACGAGGAAAACTCCGGAGAGGAGAGGAAGGTAGGCGGGCCAACTGGGGGGAGAAAAGGATGATGTGTGGTAGAAAGATTGCTGTTCAAATCCTGTCCAACCTGAACCAGAATTTAGAAGTTAGTCCCATGATCTTGGACAGTTAAAATCTGTCTAAGGAGGACAACTTTGTTTTAGTCTACACAGAAAAAACGAGCCATACTTTATTCCTGCTGGTTCCAGTTTGTCTTAGATAACACAGTAGTTGCTGTATCAGGTATTTTGAGAAAGTTTTATTTGTTTTTTCAAGATTTCAACCAAACCCTGTTCCAAAACCAGAGCAGTGTGAAATAAAAGTATAAAACGCTTATAAATGTACACTTGAGGACCATAAAAGTCATTTTAGTCGAGACGCTTCAGGAGCCCTGACTCAGCTTGGGGCTCTTGGTAGTCAGTACCCCTATTCCCCTACTACAGCGCCCCTCATTTAAAAAGATGAGTGACTCTGACCGTTCGTGTTACAGAGAAACATTATGGAGCTTCACTGACAATGAACCAGAAACTGACTTGATAGACTGACCTGTCTAAGATCATAGAAATATCATGGGAATTTTGTGTCAGGTCTTCTATCGTCACTATCTTACTGTAGGTCCACTGCAATGTGGCTCTTGTCACTGAGGGTGTGTTTGTGTCTGGGGGATGAAAGCA
Source organism: Gephyroberyx darwinii (assembly GCA_900660455.1). NCBI lineage: Eukaryota > Metazoa > Chordata > Actinopteri > Trachichthyiformes > Trachichthyidae > Gephyroberyx > Gephyroberyx darwinii. The sequence goes on along the minus strand of CABFOQ010001173.1, from coordinate 27,591 downwards.
GAACAGGGGGGGATTACATATTCCCACAATGACTGAATGCAGAGCTGAGATAGATGATTGGTTTATGTATCGGTGTAAAACAGTTCTGGGTATTGTCGTGTTAATCCTCAGGTGCAGAGCCAGAGTGCCATGCTGCAGCTCGAGTTTGGCGACACCGTCTGGCTCCGCCTCCACGGTGACCCTCGCTATGCGCTCTACAGCAACACAGGACACTACACCACCTTCAACGGGTACCTAGTCTACCCAGACACCTACGGCTACCAGACACACCACCACCAGCGCACTGTCTACGAATCCCAGCAGCCCCAGCAGGAAAACCTCCCAGCCTTGAGTGGTAACCAGGCCTCAGAGCACAGCCTGCCAGGGCAGACCGGCATGGTAGAGGAGAAGGAGCAGGAAGAGGAGGAGGAGGAGGAAGAGGACGACCAGCGCTCTGCCTTCTCGGTGGGACGCACCCAGAGCATCGTGGGAGTAGACCAGGGTGGCGTGCCCCAGCACCAGCCAATCAGCTTCGACACAGCGTTCGTCAACATCGGCGAGGACTTCAACGTGACAGAGGGGGTGTTCACCTGCCGTGTTCCTGGGGCATACTACTTCTCCTTTAACGTGGGCAAGCTGCCCCACAAGACGCTGTCGGTCAAACTGATGAAGAACCGTCTGGAGGTTCAGGCGATGATCTACGATGACAGTCAAGGGGAGAAGGCCCTGCAGAGTCAGAGCTTGATGCTGTCGCTGAAACCAGGAGACACTGTCTGGCTCTACTCCCACCAGAGAGATGGCTTTGGGGCCTACAGCAACCACGCCAAATACATCACCTTCACTGGCTTCCTGATCTACCCCGACCTCCCCAGCACCACCAGCCAATCGCAGACAGACAAGAAACCCTAGCTCCAGCAAGTGGGGTAAGGGTGGAACATTATGGGAGCAGGTTGAAGCCAGGAACTCATACAAGACGGAGTAGTCTCTGAATCCACAAGCAAAGGCTGTTGGAGTTGTGTTGAGGTTTGATTTAGCTGAGTAGGTCCCAGTGTGACCGCAGTTTTGGGAATGAATGTTGCTTTGTGGTTGGATTTGACGCTTCCTCTTCATATGAATTCCTTGGCAAAGTCGCAGGGACTCTGGACCGGGTACCGGGCTTTGGACCATCTGAATGTCCTCAATGTCCATTTGAAGGCTACCCAGGGTTTGACTTCATCACACTCAAATGTGGAACCTTGAATGACAGTAATGTGAATATTAATGGTATATTTTACCCCAAAATGAAAATGCAGCCCTTATCTCCTCACCCCCATGTTAGTCGAAACTCCACAGCCCCTGTAGTTTCCTTCTCAGCCTTCTCCCAAACTATTGAAATTAACAGGACCACCTTATTTCAGCTCCAAAAAAGCATCAAATATCCATCAAATGTCTCCCAACAGCATAATCCAAATGTTTAGTGGCAAATGATTGTACTGTGGGTCCAAAAGTCCAATATTTACCTCATTACCTCACACTCTTATCATGCATGCACCCTATAATAGCAAGCAGAGCACTGCAGGGCGACCAGAGCGTTGTCAGTGAGGAAATTATGGAGATAATTAGGTAAATATTGGACTTTTGGATCGACAGTGGAACCGTTTAGCTACTGAACACTTGGGCTTTGCTGTACGAGCTGTTGGGAGAACTTGAATGGACATTTTATGCTTTCTTTTGGAGCTGTAAAAATATGGTCCTGCTAAACTGCGGGCGCTGTGTGTCCTTTGTGCTGGTGTCCTGCCAACTTCAATGGAGTTTCGACTGACATGGGCATGAGCAGGTAATAACTGCAAGTTCATTTTGAGGTGAACTATTCCTTTAAGTGCATTTCTCATCCTTTCCAACAATGCAGCGTTTGTATGTGTACTTAGAAACAACCTTTCTTTATGTCTTTAGAGGCATGTGAAATTAAATGAGTCATTTCTTCATTTTGGAGTGTCTCTCCCCCAAATACTTGGCCACAGCAGCAGTGGACAACAGGACAAAAGTGACTGACTGAATTTTGGAATCCTCCAGACTCCATATCCATCCTGGACCCACTGTTGACCACATGCCACGTCTGGGCCTGCGGGGATATGGGCCATAATTTGATTTCTAATTCTAGCAGCGTTTAATTCATTTCTTCAGATGGCAACTACTGTGGGGAAAATTGAATTGCTTCTCCCAGGCCACTGTAATAAGCATGTCTTTTTAATTTCACACTGCCAGGAGACAGATGATGCTGTTCAAACTGTAATGAACCTTGACTTTATGAAATCACCTATGTTTGAGAGGAACATTTGAAGGGAAACTTCACTTTGATAGAATATTTTCATTTTTTTATTACACATAAGTTAACATGAATTTATGAGAAGTCAAGCTCTGGTATTAGCAATAGACACTGGTGTATTGCAAGCAGGCAAATTTACTTCGTGAACATTTTGATGCTGAACACAGATTTAAAAAATTATCTCATTGTTGTTAATGAACTGAAAATATGACATTTTGAACTACTTTTTCAAAATGGAGACGAGTGAGTGGCATCACTATACTCAGACAGTAACAGTGATGAGCTAGTTCATAAACCCATATGGCATGCATGCTAAAAAGTGAAACATTTTCTATTAAAATGAAATATCACTATAAGGTAGTGGAAAATATTGTAGCCTTGTCTATACATTATCCATGCAAGCACTGCATTCAGACTCAAGCACTATGCACTACAGCAAAGCACAACATTCAAATTAGGTTTCCCCTGGTACATTTAATTCTCCCTAAAATTACAATGAAACATTGAAAGCCACACAAATCAAATTACATCAAGTTAAACTAGAAACTTCAGCTACACAGTACATCTACAACAGGGAAAGGTGAATTTCCCATATCACAAACGTCTCCCATCTGACAGCGATGGGGAAATGGCTGTGGCACTTTCAGACAGCCAATAACATGCCAAGTCTCTGCCTGCCACAGTGTTACTAATGGATGATTTACTGTCCTCGGCGGCTGGAATGACTTTTAAGGGACAAAACTTTTCACAATGAAATGCAATTTTTTTTTTTACTTCATGACAATACCAGGTGTTTCAAAAGCAGGTCTACAATTTTAACAATTATAATAATGAAAAACAAAGATATATAATTTTTACATGGATCATTTTAACAAAATAATTCATAATTTAATTTAGAATATTACACATTTAAGCATTTATTATTATATATATTATTACTACAAATTATACTAGAATAATGTATACCTACTTTTGAAACAGGCTGCAGACTGTGATACTCTGCCAGTTTATGTACTAATATGCTGCCTGTCACAGTATAATCCTGTGGTTTTTCCATTTCAGCCTCAGTAACTGAATTGTGCATAGTGGTGGATCGCCACGGACGGTAACCCAGTGGATCTATGGTTGCTTCTATTCTGCTATAAGGTGAAACTGACCCCAGTCTGTAAATCTGACCAATGTTTATTGTGACAAACCTGGAAAGAAGTCAAGGTGTGTGCAGTCATTTGAGCGTAACTCATCTGACGCACTCACAGGCTCTTGTATCATGCATGCACATCATTGAAAAAACAGTGAAATAAAAAATAAGTTATTTTCTCACATGGTTGATGAAGAGCTTCACAGGCCCAGTCAATGCCTGAGATTGTGTATTTCTATTGATAAGTGAGTATCTGTACAGTAATTGACAATATGTTGGATGTTTCTGATCTGTGCTTCTTTCTCCCTGATAATTGTGATGAAAGGATGACTGTATATTAGATCTGTCAGACAGACATGGGTCAAAACTTTCAACTACTTCCTTGTGAAGTGATTCAATTGGCTTGGCACAAGCGAAGCCAATTCAATCAGGTGTCAGATTGTCAGCTGTAAAACCACAGATGATCACCAATCCAACTCATACAGCAAAAATAATTAAAAGAATATGAAGAACAGTTTGACCCATGTCTGCTTTTAGTAGTCTGGTTCATGTTTTGAATATTTCTTACATGTAAAATGAATGCTTCAAAAAATTTGTTTGGCAAAATAAAAAATAATAAATGCATGTGCTGTGTTTTATTGCACTGAGGGCTCATACTAAACAGGCTCTGTCTATATGAAGCTCTCTGGCAGAATTAATGACCTAAGAGATGAAGGCAACAACACGCTTGTCTCTGGATGAGGACACAAACCAGTTTCCAATTTTAATTCCATGTTCTTTACTGCCATCCATGTTTGCATCCATGGAGACACAGCACCATCTACTGGACCGGTGTTGTACGGCAGATTTCTGTAACCAACCAAATGGACTGCTAAGAAGCAGATACATCAACAGGACATAATTTGGGGATTTCTGCATTATGTTGCATCCTAACAACCCGGTTCAACAGGAAATACATCAAATAAGTAAGATACTCTAAAATGCCCTTTCATTGTGACCGTACAATACATACAGGTTTGCGAGACCGGTGTAACCGGTATCATTCATCTTGGGTTCTTAGATACAACCTCATGAAAATTGTTGAAACTGATATTACACTTCATGCATACATATTTTTGACAGGTACTCAAATGATAGATTCTGTGATCCTGCTCAATTAACACAACCCCATGAGACCCGACTCACTGTAAACAAGAACCACAGGTCCACAATCATCACTTAACGGAATTTTTATTTACATAAATATTTCTAGAAGAGATGCGAGTCCCTGCATGGTCACACAGACAGGACATTGATGGTGTATCTGCAGACTAAATGGAGGGAGGTCATTTCTTCTCAGGGGCCTTGTCGCCAGCCTCCAGTTTGGGTGCGGCGTCCTTGGACTCTCGGTGGGCAGGGAAAACCTCCCATGGGGTGTTGAGGTCAAACTTCCTAAACTCCTGCGTCAGCTCCACAGGTTCTGCCACCACGCGCTTCACCTCATCATCATAACGGACCTGGAGAAGGAAACACGCTTTGGTTGGCAGCAGTTTAAGTATAACCAGTTTAGAGATAAACAAATGATGAATCACAGAAGTGAGTGCCAGATCTGAAGCATCTGGGCACAGCTCCCATCCTGTCTGTGTTGTCATTGACATTCTGCCAATACTATTAAATCTTATCTTAAGGAAAAAAAAAAAAGAAAAAGAATCACAACCACGGAGGCCCATTGATGGAAGTGAGTGAAACCCAGGGCAGGGCTCACCTCAACGTATCCTGAGAGAGGGAAGTCCTTCCTGAAGGGGTGACCCTCGAACCCGTAGTCTGTCAAAATGCGCCTCAGGTCAGGGTGGTTGGCAAAGAACACACCAAACATGTCCCATACCTGTATATAAAACAAACACACATTATAAGCAAGTGGCTTGTGTCAGTTGCAGTTGTTTATTTATATTTCCAGTCTGATATCAGAAAATATTTCATGGATCTAAACCATCAACGGTAACCGTCAGGTTTTGGTGTCAGCCCTCAGAATCAAAGAGCAAGGGCTTCTTTCTAGACCAACGATCAACAATCATACAGGAGAAATCCATCGGAGGAGAGGAGAGAGACCAATTTCTCCACCGACAGTAGCCAAGATAGACCAGAATGCAATGCAGTAGCCAAGCTAGACCAGAATGCAATGCAGTAGCAGAGATACACCAGAATGCAATGCAGTAGCCAGGATAGACCAGAATGCAATGCAGTAGCCAAGCTAGACCAGAATGCAATGCAGTAGAATAGCTAATTTTTTGTCTCAACTAGAAAAACTTTTTTCCTATTACCATCTCTCTCTCCACCTACATGTATAACCCACAACTGAAGTTCTGACCTCAAGTTCACGCCCCTTCTCTGGGGGTTGTGTGAAGTAGTGATGGGAATTCTGTCTCTTTTCAGTGAGTCAGATCATTTGGCTCAGCTCAGCAATATGAGCCGGCTCCTTCGGCTCCCTAACGGCTCTTCATTCAGTAGCACTTCTAGCTTTTTAAAGTCAGCCAAATTAAGCAATATTTGACCTATGATTGGTATGTGCACGTCAAAAATTGCGCCCGCCGCCCAGTAGTAGCAAGTTACATCCTTGCGGTCACTTCAGCTAGACAGTAATACCATAGTTACTTTCTCATTTGGTGCAAGAAATAAATAAGCAAGATTCTTCATCTGCAATACTAAAATAAGGTCATATTACTGGTTAAAAGTGGGATATGGCAAGAATAATTGTATAACAATAACAACACATTAATGAAATAGTATGGATAATAAATAATTCCACAACACTATACAGAAATATATTTCAATTTATTTTATATGACATAATATAAAACTATTTATAAAACTAAGTATTGCTGCTACTGCTGCTGCTAGTTATGCATTTCTTTTTTCGGGATTTAAATGTGCCCACTGGTTGATTAATTTATTAATCTGTCTGAAAATTAACAATGTTTGCATACAAGCGTCACAAAAAACACATAACATGTCATATAATAAGACTTCAGTACAATTTATTCAGTCTATTTGAAATCACGTACATCACACGCGGTGATGTGTTGGGCATTTGTAATCTAATCTCTTATTTTGTGTCAAGCATGTTTGGTTATTTGTGGGCTTTTATTTTGAAGTTTCTCTGGATGAAGTGCTCGCTCCTAAATTCCGGTGTAAAAAATCTCGCTATTCTTGCTGGATTCGGCTCTACAGTACTATTACCAAACAAGTAAGACATTTTTTATTATTATATTCAACTCATAAATTATAGGATTATCCTATCATTCTGTTTTGTATTCATTTACAATGTTCTGGGAAACATAGGAAATCACTATCTGAAGTTGAAATAGATGAGTCAGGTTGAGGGAAAGTGGAACACCAAACCAACCTGGTTCCAGTCTATAGCTTGATCTACCATGATGGACTTGTCTGCTCTTCTCTGGTGTTCAAACCAGTTAAGAACACATGAAGAAACATCTGGATATGAGCATCAGTCCAGACTGACTGACATTACGCTAGGCTTTCCAAGCATGACGTCAACACCTGTCCCCTTATATCCATAATACTTTGTGTTTTGGGTCCGTTTCCTGTAGTTGCTTCTGATTACATTCTCACTCCTAACAAACCACCACAGTTCTCTTGTTAGAGGACTGAAACATTTTAGGCGTCTTGGTCAGTTATTTGAGTCACCAGAGTCTGAATGGTGTTGTTTTCATCTGGCCAAACATGTTTTTTTGATTTGTAGTGAGAGTGCAGGTTGCAACTCACCTCCCTCTCGTACCAGTTGGCGGCCTGGTGGACGGTAACGGCAGAGTCCACTGGTGTGAGCTCATCTGTGTACGTCTTGATGCGGATACGAGAGTTATAGCGCAGTGACAGCAGGCTGTACACAATCTGTGAACCATCACACAAACAGTGGAAACACATATTAGATATAGAAAACACATTGCGTCTTAAAACAAACCTCACAGCCCTGGTCAGGTTTTTAGAGTTGCATGCTAGTTGTGTAAGCCAAAGACAACAACCACTGCAGTATGTGTACATTTGTAATTCTAACTGTAAAACTTTGTTTTAGAGGAGAGTGTCACGTTCATCTCTGTGAACTTGGAGTGTGATGATTATAGATGACAAAACCCAACGTGCAGAAATGCCTCCTGCTCTGGTGGCCAGACTAGACAGTCAGTGATGGTGTGTGTGTGTGTGTCTCGGTTCCTACCTCAAAGCGGTTCTGCCGTGTGGGGATGTCAACAGCAGTGAGGTCAATCATGTTCCTGAACTGGGCGTTGGTGTGGTCCCTCAGGAAGGTCAGCATAGGGATCACCCCATCAGGGTGGATCATCACCTCCAGCTCATTGTAACAGGTCACCTACACACACACACACACACACACACACACACACACACACACACACACACACACACACACACACACACATTAACTGACAAAGTCCAGTTGTGTTTAGTAAAGCCAATAAAATGAATATTACAAGACCTGTTCTGTATTAATCCAATCTCAGTCGGGAGTATGAGCTTACCAGGGTCAATCTAACCCAATTAGGACTTTAGATAAATCAATCCAAAACCAGGTTACAGGGGTAACCAAGTTCAAAACAGAATTCTCTGTGCATGTGAACACAGCCAGTTTTGCATTCACACTGAATATGAACTGACCTGGACCTGCTGGATGTACTTGGGCATCATCTCAGCCACATACTCCCCAAATGCTGTCAGCTGGTTGTGAGTGACTGCGTCCTTGGGCCGGACTGTGGCTGCAGGGAGGGCAGAGACAACAACAGGCTCACAATACTACAACAACACAACAAACTGCTATCATGGCAGACTTTTTTTTCTATCATTGAATTAGCCATGGGGGGTCTTGGACACCTTATTGAACTTATAATTGCAGTTCCTTCAATTATGTAGTTAAAGTGATTAGTATCTTTTCAGCTACTCAGTGAGACAGGACTGAAGTGCCTATTGCCACTGAGGGTAGTCCAGCAACCCTGTAGTACTGCTAGAAATCCTCCTAGCTACCAGTTGAAGAGGAAGACACTCCTTTATCCACAACCTCCTGCAACATCCCTGTACTCACGCCTGGTTTCAGCAGAGGTGGTTTCCAACCTGGCCTGCTGCTGGAGAAGACATGAACTCCGATTTGCAACTGGAAAACAAGAGGAGGGATTCATATAATGTTGCCTAGTGAGAATCAAGAGGCCAATATCCTTTCCATACACTTTCAAATGACTGCTACTATTGGCCAACTACATACATCTGTCACAATTTGGTAACAATCAGTGATGACAACCCTTCATGCATACATCCACCCATTGCAAGCTACCGTTAGCATTAGCTAGCTCGAAGGTCAACCCTGAGACATTTGACCGTTGAAAACAGGACAACGGGTGCTTAAATAATACACATATGCATGCCGCTCTACTTGACTCCCTAGTTCAAACACCACGTGAATACATAAAAGGTGTTTCTAGTCAACTTACGGTTAAAACTTCTCCCAAGCCCTCCGCGGACAAATCGCATCAACGACGCCGCCATGTTTGCGCTGTATTTGTTCTTCTTCGCGTCTTCTCGCAACGAAAACGGGGTGCGTTTGTTGTTATATCAACGCTCTGTCGCCACCTGCCGTGCTGGAGGAGAAACTCAGAACTTTTACAGCACCACAAATGCTTCTTATTTGTTGAAATAAAGGAAACATTCCGCTTTGCATGCGTGGGACTCTCGAGTTAGGTGGAATTAGGTGTTAACTATTTTTTTTTAACTTAGTTGTAAGTTGAAACCATTTAATAACTTAAAATCATAATCACATCCAGAATAACTTTAACCACCTATACAATAAATACAATGGAATTTCTCTTGGTGACATTGGTGCAGAGACATACTGACAACTTACAGACTTTCACCTTCCATACCTACATGGCACATTTTGGGACAGATCTTGCCACATGCACCTTTTTCCTAGTTCTTAACAGCTTTGTGCTGATGACTGGTACGTTAAAAGAGGTTTACTGTACACATGATGTGTAGAGAGAAATAATTTAGAGGATCAGGGAACCGCTGTGATGTTTTTGACCCACTTCTATTCTATTCTTTGTTGTCTGCTGCAGCAACAAGATAATCCCCACAGCAGCCTCTACACAGTGAGAAGACAGAGGGCCAGTAAGACTACTGAGAGCACTTTTAATGTATGTGTAATGTATGTGTGGTTTAATAACTAAATGCATGTATTGCACCATCTACTTTGCACTATATTTCAGGTCTGGCGTGTCCTTGTGCCATGTGAGACCTTGTCACCTTGTTACTTGTGATGTTTGCATGCCATAACATCATATTACCCAGACAAAATACATGTACTTATACATGAAATTCATATTCTGAATAAAGAGCACAATCAAACACGGTCATACACATTCAACTTTCAAAATAACTTCATTAACTACAGATTGTCAGCATTTGTAAGTTATGAGGCATCATATGAAAAATGTAACATTAAATAAAACTAATATGCGCTTGTGGTGCCACTGCAATCCAAAGGCAATGAGCCCTTGGACAACAATCTTATCAAGTGTCTTTATTATAAAAGTCACAAGGAAACAGCATTTCCATGACATCTTGCTTCTGTAATTCTGTGTATTTCGTATTGAAACATGATGTTGGGTCAGGACAGAACATAGGGAGGGAACTGTTCCAAAGTTAAAATATGTTTTGCAGTCACAGATTCCAGATTCTTCAAAATGAATCAATTCTGCCACCGAGATGCAACCATGGTGTCTTAGGAAAAGGAAACAGGGTTTTCCCCACTGTACCATGCTGACACTCTGTCACTTTGAAAGTTGTGAAATTGCAGGGTTTATATGATGGAGGGGTGAAGGGTCAAAAATCTGTGATGGTTTTATTGGTTGAAATTGTTTGTGTACTGGTACGCTAGGAAGAAAGCACTAAAAATATACAGTTTTCAAGGAAGTAAAAGAAATGGGACTTTGATATAAAAATACTAGAAAATTAAAATTGTGTACATTCTTTGGCATTTATTGTTAAATCTGTGTATGTTATGATATGGAGAATTAGCCAACAAGGTGAAAAAGTCTTTCTTTTTTTATTTCATTGTGACTTTAACAAGGCTATGGGCCAGTCTTCACACTCCTGTAGGGAGCTTCAATCAGCCCCTCTGAACTCTCGGCTCGACCTCCCCACAGACTTGCTGGTGGTATTTCCTGAGCATCTCCAGCTGTGCAGAGCGTACCAATATGTGCGGTCGAATGGAGGCCAGCATCTGACAGGCTTCCTCTGGAGTCCAGCAGTGTAACTGTCAATGGAAAAGCATAATGTCAAAATCTCACACACACACACACACACACACACACACACACACACACACACACACACACACCTCTCTAGTATGTACTGACCCGGATG
>CABFOQ010001173.1:0-10013 GCA_900660455.1 Gephyroberyx darwinii | reverse complement strand
ACCCACACCCACCTCCTCCTGGAAGGGTACTCACCTCCAGCTCCAGGAAGAGTCTCCAGCTGTCTTCCCATCGGTGAACCCCTTCAAACAGCTCCTTGTGCTCTTCATAATGCTGCTTCAGACGCTGGATCTCAGCATCATGCATACCCAACAGCTCCTCAGTAAAATCCTCTGAAATAAAATAGAGATGCTGTCTTAGCCTTTTTGCATACTCCAATATTATTTATGATGGTTCAAATCCCAAAACTAGTGGACCCACCACTAAAATATGGCACGAAAGCCTGCCGCTGGTCAGTGCTAAAGAAGCACTTTTCCCAGAGAACGGCTATCTCGGAGCGGATGGCGTCAGTAACGTTGTGGATGTTTAGCAGTTTGAGCTCCTCCAGACGCTGGACCTCTGCTTGTAACTGATGGTGAAACATAAAGAGCAAACTGAGCTACAATTATCAAGCACCTAAAAGACAGTCACGGCTGAATTCAATTCGAAAAAACAAAAACAGCTTTCACTTACCGCTTCCAGGTTCTTCTTCTTGGATGTGACCATGTGATCAGAAAAGGCCTGTCTCTCTTCCTGGGGGAACTGCAGTCTATCCCACAGCGCCTGGATCCTCTCTCGGTGAGTCTCACACATTGCCTCGTTCTCCGCCTTGCGTTCCTCCAGCTGCAGCATTGATATGGGACACAGCAGCACCAGTTAGCACCTCATTATGTGCATCATCATGTCTGTCCAGGCAGGTTGATTTGATTTGCTAAGCCCTTGGGGAATTTGACTAGGCTGTATACATACATCAGGGTTCCCACACTCACTTGGACATCAAATTCAATGACTTTCAAGATCTTGTTTGGTGAAATAATAATAATTTGCATGTTTTGGGGATAAGACAAGACAAGTTAGACATCACAGAGGCCTCATGTTTCACTCCTGGTGAAACATTATTTTAAAACTGCTGTTGTATCAGCAAATATCCATCACAGTTTTCCTCAGGATGGGAAGTGTTGATGCTAGGATGCGGAGAGTTGAGGCAAACTGAGGCATTTGGGTGCTATATTATAATTAAAATTTAAAAAAAAACATAAAAAAAACAAGTACTTTCAAGGTCATCCATTAATTTTCATAAACTTTTAAAAAGGCAAATCCTCAACCTTTCAAAGATTTGGCTAGGACTATGGAAACCCTTATATACGTGTGTCCTCACATGAATCATTAAAGTTTTATGCAATCCGATATGTTGTAAAACCATCTCACCTGACAAAGCAGCAGCTTGAGTGACGTAATATTGTCTCTGGAAAGGCAGAAAGATTCTTCATCCTCACAGACAATGTCCTTCTCAAAGCTGGTTTCAGGGACCTGGTCCAGGTCTTCCATGCACAAGATGATTTGCTTTTTGAGGTCAACGAATTCAGTATACCTCTTCCCCTGAACAGATGGAGAACAGGGGAGGATTTAGTAAGGACATCTACCTTTTCAGCATTTCCCATGAACACACTCATTTGCAGGAACTGACTACAATATCAGACAGCTCCACTACAAATCGATTCCCCCAAAATGAATGAATGACATATCGGTGTTGTCGGTGAAAACCACATATCTCCAAAATATAAACTTTTCAGGAACTAAGAAAAACAGCCTTGTTTTTAGCTTGCTAACCATGCATTTTAGCGTTTATCTACTTGGTTGTGAAAAGGTTTCATAAACCCAAGGGTTGTAGAACTTTCTCAACCCGTAGAGGAACATGTAATCCCTCAAGTGAATTTAAAACATGAAAATCATTAAAGTTGGATTCATGAGCTCTTCATCCGATAGAGACGATATGAAAGAAACAAGATTGTGTTGCACACACCCACTCCTTTCCACTGCTCGCCGTGTATAGTCTGTCCCCATCTGCCACCACCACATATAACGTGTAAACCCCTGGGAACACTGCTTTTCTACTAATCTAGTCACAATAACAGGGGGAGGTGGACATTTTAATAAGCCTGGCTCCCACCTTCTCTGCTGTCTGGCTGGCGATGTGCTGGCAGAAGTTCTCCAGCTGTTCCAGGGAAGGGACAGAGTCTGGAGCGATGCCGTAGGGCATGGAGCACAAGATGTCACACAGGTCCTGGTCCTGCTCCACCAGGGCCTTCAGCTGCTGCATCCGCTGACTCTTCTCCTTCACAAGAACCTCCACTCGAGTGCGGATGTCCTTCTCTTGCTGGAGCATGCTGCTACCCTCCTCCTCCTGAATGTTTGATTCAGAAAGGAATCAAAAACAAAACAAGCAGCTGTCACTTTACAGGACGTGGTGTTCCTCAAGCCAGTTCCTTTACAGTCATTAATGTCAGAGGCTGTTGGTCATCAGCCAACGTAGTGATTGGGATAGTTTGTTAAGCAAGCTAATGTTAGCAACCTAAATCTGCCAATGCTGATATATTAAGTGTGCTGTGGATCTGTTACATTTTGATAATTCTGTACTCTAAAATGTGAAGGAATAAGCCAATAAGTAGAGATCTCAACTGATAACCAACAGCTTCTGGTATTTAGTACGGGGAATGTTAACAGGAACAGGTTATTCCTCAATGCAAATTGTTAACGCACTGAAAATAATCCAGTCGTGGTTACCTCAAACACAGGTAGTTGTAGTTCCAAGCAGAGTATTTCCATTTCTTTCCGGCATGCCTGAATGCTACTTATGAGTCTCTTCTTCAGAGATTCCTCTTCTGCAATCATCATTTCCAGTAAACCCTGGTAGAGACACAAATCAAAACAGTGTTAGCCAAAAGAACTGGATTTCCCCTTAGGTAGCTAACCTTATTTGTTAAGACAATCTCAACCTAAAGATGTCATACAATGACATATGAATGCTCAAATGTGAGTTCCAATAGCTTCAGTTTCACTCATTAGGATTGCTGTGCAATGGTAAAAAGTCCCTCCCCCCTCCCCCATCCCAACACTAACACTGAAACTGATTGTGTAAAATTCACACTGATGGTAACCTATCAACCTAGGTGAAGCTTTTTCTAAAACCAGGGATCAGTGATAACCTTACACAGATCAAACTCGACTTTTAATCAAATCTAAATAGAAACGACGCTCACAACAACAGACCAGCAGGTGCAGACAGGAGACGTGCAGGTGCAATGTAATGTAATGATGCTTCACCTTAATATGGTTCTTGACCACATTTGTTCTCTGTAGTCTCTGGTCCTCTGGGATACCAATCTCTTCCCATATGTCCTTCAGGTGGCACAAGGCTTTATTCAAGCATGCCACCGACTCAGCTGCGAGCACCTCACTGCATGGGAGGACAGCAAGGGAGGACGGTTTGAGCGATGAATTCATTCAAGGAAGCGATTCGATGGCACTATTATTATTATTATTATTATTATTATTATTATTATTAATAATAATAAGTATTTCAAAATACAGCACTTAAATACAAATAGACACACTTTAATGAACGTTACGTTATCTCTTAGCTAACCGCGTTAACTAACGTTAACTTACATTAGCTTTAGCTGGCATAACGTTAACGTTAGTTGGCAAGCGAGTTTCGTTAAGCTAACAGCTAAGGCTAATTTTACACCAAGTTTAAAAATAATTCTGACACAATCGCAAAAATGTATAAGAGTTGGCGTTACCTCTTTCTCATCGTTGAATTCCAGGTTTTGTTTTGACTTGCTGTAAATTATAACCTAAAACTCAAGCGTTAGACACGGAACGTCACCTCTCTCTGTCAGTGCTGTCCCATCCGTTTGTGCAGGATTCAAAATACGCGTACAATAGCAGACTTCGTTCTGATTGGCTAGTTCTTTGGGTGCGCGTACATAGTCTAACAACTACGGCGGGCCGGCGGAGTTTCAGTGGTGTATCCAGACAGAAACCGCCCCGCCCAATGACGCGTGAGTAAAATCGAACACACCATTATCACATTGGGTGTGGTTCGGCGTTACCCATGCAACAACGGGTCTTTTGACAGACTCATAGTGTAGATTGTAGAATATGTTGACAGACATTAAACATAGTAATAAATTAACATTTCCACGGAGGAAGAAAAAACACGTTAAAACATTTATTCATTTTGTACATCTTTACACTTAATTCGTTATTATACATAGACAATAATCCTGTGTACTTCTGTGATGACATTTTCCATTTGGTAATGCAAGTGGTCTGGGGACTTGACATAAAAAGTGACTGCAGGAATGTCTCAAGTTTCTGTCCACCATGAGGGTGTAATGACATGGTGTGTCCTGGGAGGACAGTCAGGATTCATATGTGGTTGTCCAACAAAGCCTCTATGAGTCTTGCACTGTTTGTAATTGCAGTCGTTACCACAATGAATTTATAACCTAAAAAAACAAACAATAAAGTTAAAGTTAATTAAGAAAATATTTTCTCATCTTTCATGTCTTTCAGTCTAAGTAAACATTCTTTAATATGTATTACTTTATGGGCTTTCTTTTTCCTCATCTCTGGTAAAAAATCTCTCCACACATCAGTTGCAATAGCTGGAGTTCAGTTTCTGACAGCTAAACAATTTAATATGAAAAGTTACCAATAACAATCTCAGGTAATTTTTTACCTCTCTCTCTGCCAAGGAAACGTAAGGCTGAAATCTCGGAGAAGGTACAGCCACCAAGGAACATGACCAGGATGATGCGCTGAGCATCATTCTTTACTCTTAAATCAGCTCCGTTGCTGCCTAATGGGAGACAGAAAATCCTAAACACTCATCAATGGTCCGTGGTTGACAGCTTGAGAGGCGCTGTAAGAAATCCCATCTCGTTGTCCACCACGAGGCCTACAAACAGTATGTCCAGCGCTACAAAGAAGCTCATACTACTCCAACCTCATTAGAAGCCGTCAAAATAACCCCAGATTACTGTTCTCCACCATCAACCAGTTACGATGCCCCCTGGATTCCTCCCCCATGTCAGGTGCCCCTGACCTGTGCTCCAAGTTCCTGAATTTCTTTCAGGCCAAAATCGATTCCATCTATGAGCAACTTCAGGCACTATCAGGCATTATTATTATTATTATTATTATAATAATAACAACAACAACAATAAATAAAAATAATTGACATTGTTTTCAAAGAGAGGTAATCCAGAAGCTACATGTGATTTTGCACTCCCTGCAGTGAAAAATCAGTGCATAGTCCAATATGCCTATGGCCATTGTTAACTTCATATTACAAAGTTACTACGTCTAACCTGTGACAGCAAATTCATGCCCGTTGAGCAACCTGGTGACTTCTTCAAGCCCTGTCCAGCCATCTCGCTCCAACACCTACAAATACACACGAATGAAGAAAAAAAGCTTTGAAATGGCACTAATCATCTTTCATTTTTACTGGTCTCCCTCCATAGTGAACAACACAATCTGATTTTATGATTTAAGTTAATCTTACCCTCATGCTGATTTACCCACCTGCTCAATGAGTTTGCAGCTTAGAGGGACATAGGCCCCACTGAAGATATAAGCCATGTCTCGAGGGACACGCAGATCATATTCTTCATCTGACTTCGGTACCTTTACAGAAAATAATATAATACAGTTACTAATGTTGTACAGCATTACCGTGTGGCTCTGTCATGCCATTTTTTCTTTTCATATTTTCTAATTGTATTTGGTATATTAAAGGGGCAGTTCACCAATGAAGTATTTTATTCATTATTCCACATATAGTAAAAAACTTTACACAATCTTGCACCACTTTGTTTGGTTTAACAGTTTTTGAAAGTGAATGTGAAATTGTTCAAGTGATTTCCCTGAACCTTCCTCTTAGCTCTTGCTTATTTGCTTCACTTATTTGTCTCATTTGTTTCAATAAAAAGTAGGTTGATAACTTGCACTTTTACCTTAGCACTGGTTATATCTTAGATGCTTGTTAAAGGAAGGACATACTTATGATTTCTGGTGACTAGTAGTTCTCTTGCCTACCTATGTTGAATGCACTTATTGTAAGTTGCTTTGGATAAAAGTGTCTGCTAAATGACTGTAATGTAATGTAATTTCATCTGGAGTACAATGAACTTTGTGTTAATTAAAGCCAAAATAAATGATGTAGTTAAAAACATAAGCGTAGCCAAAAACCTCAATGATGGAATGATGATAATGACAATAATGATGATGTTGGAAAAATATAGTTTCCAGGTTAAGTTGTTTTAGAGTGTGTTGGATTTACAGAAATTCAATAAAAATTGTATTAAGTATTTCAACAAAATATATAATGGACTAAAGAGGATGACAAAAGTCTTTATGGAATAATCAATTACACCCAAAGGTAAGAACAAAATAGTGTTGACATAAAATATCTGAGATGCCGCTTTAAGAAAAAACCTTTTAGAATAGAATAGTAATATTTACCAGGTTGAGTCTTCTACTCAACCCTCTGAAATTGCTCTTCTTCGCCAAAGAAGAGAAGGCGTCAGTCAGCTTTCCTAGCAGAACCATAAGAGGGGGATCAGGATAGCCGTATGCATTTTGAAAATTGTCTTCCAACAGCACAAAATAATTAATCAATTTACTGTAGATGGGCAGTTGTGGAGGAGAACAAAGTACATGAGACAGAATCACAGCATAGCCTGTTTCACCTGCGGTTTTGTCATTGACCAGTTTGCCCACTTTGCTCTCCATGACAGTCAGAGTCTCCCCAGGCTGCTGCTCCACCAGCAGGCCCAACTGCCTCAGGTTGGCAAATGTGAGAAGGTGGTCCACTCCATAGCTCTGACAAGGCCAAGCAGAGTCAAGGTTATGCAAGGGGGGGTTCTTGAGCGGGTCCCAGGGAGTCCATGGTAAAATGAGGACTGGTTTAATTTGACTGCTGTTTCACCCACTAGGTGTCAGTTCAATGTAAGAATGTATAAGAATGAGTGAGTGCTTGATGAGTGTTTTCATCATAGGTATCATTTTCCCCTCTGTTACCACCCCACCTAGAGTATAGACCAGTGGTTCTCAATCCTTGTCCTTGGTTGGTTTTCATTCGTTCCGGTCCCAGCTAAGACCAGGATGGAGAACCACTGGTATAGACAATTACATAATTTGACTGCTACTCAATTATATCATATCATAATTCTACTACTTCCACTAAGTCATGTTTGACAGCAAACATCCTATCATATATGATGCCTTAGGGAAAATGTCTATCTATTTGGGGGGTCCTTGACATGAAAAGTTTGGGAACTCCTGCATCAGACACGTTTTAAGGCTCACCTGGAGGTATTGTGCTTTTAATGATCTGTAATCTTTTGGCAGGAGCCCTGTAAGAAAACAAGAACACACGGTTGTTATTACAGCGTGAGACCAGTATTGATTCTTCTGTGGAACTGAACATCCTAACATCAAGAAGACTCACCGTTTTCCGTGAGAGACAGGAGACAAAGGAGCCTCAGACTTTCTATCATGGAGACCTAGGGGAAATAAAAAGTGAATGACAGAACAAAGTCAACACATCACAGCAGACTTTTCTATGATGGTGTTTCCACTGTGCTTGTTCCCATATTTGAGGGACTCAGTCTTTGAACAAACTCACCTGTCTATTGATGTGCTCCTCTATGAAGGAAATGCATTCACGGATTTCAAACCCTTCAAGCAAAGCTGGCAAAGTAGAAAACAAATCTGTATCAATAGCAATGTAATGCTATAGAAATATGACCACTGTACACTAGACACAAAGACTTTCAAAAGGTAAAAGTCAGTGAGTGGTTTGAAGTGAGCAGCATCTCCCATTACCAACCAGCTAACTAGTCTTTCCTAGAATGAGCTGTTACTGTACAGGTCTATCTATATTTCACTCTTTATGATACAAATTGATGAGAACCAACACATTTAAGCAAAATTCTTACTGCATACTGCATGTGGTAAAGAAATCTTACAGTGTTCTGTCTTCAACATCTCCTGAAAGTCCTGCTTTGTTTTCTTCTTCATCATTGATTCACTGGCACCAATATCTGAAAGAGATTGATACAAATATTAAATGAGAAACCTGATTCAAATCAATCTGACGCATTAATGGTGCGACACTCACGCAAACTGAGGAGGCGGTGTTCTTGTTTTAGCCCTTTTAGTTCCTCTGACACGAACGTCTTCATCTGTTTAATGTCCATCCCACGACGTTTCTGCGGGAAAGAGAGAAAACAAAACAGTGTTAGTCGGCCATCTTAATTTCCGATACTACTCTGATGAGCTCCGAGGGCTTTTCATACACTGCTCTCACATTCACTCACATCATATGCAGTCTGGAGATTTCTGGCCTTCTGACTGAGGAAGCCAAAGACATTGGAGAAATGCTCATTTCTGATTTCATTGAAGACCTAAGAGACATAAAAGGTTAAGTGAGGTACTTCGCTTGATGAAATAAAACAATGAATGGGCATTTCTAGCATCTACCTTATCTTGAGAGTTCACCATCACTTTTATACTTTTGTCGGAAGAGGTAACATCAGGTCCAAACTCCACACACCCTACAGAACAAATGATGTGATGAGACTACATGGAAGCACAAAAAAGGTCATGGGCATGGATTTATTTTGACCCCTGACCCAACTGAGTACTCTGTTTCTTGTTTCGTAGCACTACCTGGAACAGTTTAGAAGATATCTTGGTGGATGGACACGGACACACAAAATTAACACAGTAACTCTCCACATTCACAGGATGCAATTACAACACCTACCACATTTGATTCTAAATATGTCATCCACTAGTCCTTCATAGACCACTTGAGAGCACAGAGGAGTAACAAAGTCCACATCTGCAAAGACAGCAGAAAACTGTTAGGGCTGAAAAAGTGCGAAAATGGCATCTACAAACAGAAGGACACATGGCTTCATACCTCTATCGATAAGAAAAACATTTCCAATTTCAGCTTGGCGAGCTTTTTGCTCTCCCTCTTCTACCTGCTCCCTCCACGATTCGTATGCCATCTGGTAGCAGCCACACAGAAGAGACAGAAAGAATTAATGGTAGCAAAATCTTAGATCATAAACAAACCCCTGGAGCATTAGATCCCATGATAGTCTGTGATCCTACCTTGGAGCATCGTCCAATCCCATAGACCTTAGAGAACGGGCCGTAAAGGGAGTGAAGGAGATGCAGTGCGCTGCCGGCTGTCCTCACCCAGCGCTGGTCCCCTTCCTAGGAAAACACAAGTCATGAGAGCTAACTTTGATTCGGATTGGTAAGACTGGTGGTCTCAAAGCAAGCTGCATGTCAAAGGTGCATCCATCCTGTTGTGCATCCAGTGTTCAAGATTACCTTTTTGGCTCACCTGTCAAAGGCTAGTAAACTAAAAACAATTACTTACCAAGAATACATTTTTGTGTTTGGAATCAGGTTCGGTGTGTTACTCTAAAACTTGCTCATTCACTTATACAGTGGATCAAGCTTGTAATTCATCATTAAGTGCAAAATAACTCAAATTACAAGAGAACATGTTGACGCAATTTGATTGGCTCACGGTCAGAGAGGGTGACCAGTGGTCAGCAGGGACAAAGTTTGAGAATGACCAAAGACCAAAAACTGTAAATAACCAAGGAATTCAAAGGTTATTGTCTCAAAATGACCAGTCAGTGTGGCGGGGGACCCTTAGTGGTCTATCAACCAAAGACACATTTGACCGACATCTGGTGCTTGGTGGCGGATCATTTCAGACCCTGTGTGCATCATTACCAGGAAGTTGTCTCGAAAGAACTCTGGCAGCTCCAGGCTGATGATGTCGTCATCCAGCGGAAGGAGATGGAAAGCCCATTCATCAGTGGTCACATCTGTCAAGGGAAATGCTTTTACTTTCAATAACACTGATACCGTTCATCTTTTTAAAACCAAAAGGCAAAATACCAATAATGCTCACCACCAAAGATTCCCTGCTCCTCCAACACGGTCTCACACGCATAGAACTGTATGTCAGAATGACAGAGTCAAGAGTTACACACACACACACACACAGCTATACAACATATTATCCATCTACTCCCCCGCAGTAATTGAGCACAACATAATTGTGTTCAGGCTGATGTGTGTGAGCACT
>CABFOQ010001171.1:46134-61018 GCA_900660455.1 Gephyroberyx darwinii | reverse complement strand
ACAGGCATGGAAACAAACAGACACATCAAGTCCCACCTCTCATTCTCACACACACACACACACACACACACACACACACACACACATACACGATACATATACACATAGAATATGGCCATTCTACAGCCAGTCCTGTTATCACAGCTAATTGCTACTCCCAGCTCAGATATACAGGGCTGTAATTAGCCTCTTAAAACATGATTAACATGTCTCAATTAAGACACTCAACATTTGCATAATTTATTAGCTGTCCTAATTGCAAGTGAGTTTATATCAGAGGACAGGGAACAGCAAAAACACTGGCTGCATCGTGTTGTTTTTGAAGTGCGTCTGTTTGTGCTGTCACTGTGGTGACAATGTATTTAAACATGCATTAGAGAAGAGCAGAATCTCCTCGATGGGAAGTCTATTTGCGTGTGACAGATTTGACTTCAAATACAAAAATAACCTGTTCTAATCAGCATGTCCCCGTTCAAACTACTTCTAAAAATGTATCACATGTTCCATATAATTCGCCTGGATAAACATTTTTTAGTGAGTAGTGGAAGACTTTCCTCTAAACTCACAATCAAAGCACAGCAACGTTTTCTGAGGAAAACTTCACACGTTTTGAAGTTATTTATTTGAAGTTATTTATGAGAGAACAGACTGAGTCCTGTTCAGTCTTATTTCCGTGGAAACTAAAACATGGGGGGATAAACTGCTGCTTCGGCACTTCCAAGCCGGGGACAGATATACAGTCTCCCAGCTAGCGCGGGGAAACCAAGGACATAGCCATTAGTTTCAGGACAGTGCCACATTGGAGACTAATGCCTCCATCTGTCACTGGAGATGAGAGGAGAGTAACAAAGAGAGGCAACACTAACCCCTGAACTCATCATGGACAGCCATGTCAATTAAATACTGAAAAACAGCAGCACTGGGAGCCATAGTGGCCAGTGTATCCACTGCTTCACCTCCGTCACTATTTGATGTTGATGCTAGAGAAAATACCTTAAACAGTAATTTGATCACCATGCACCTCCATACTTCAAGTCCTCCAATGGATCATTTTCAGCATACTGTAACAAATGTCAATGCTCTGTCTGTGCTAATGTAAGGAGGCTACTTCTCTCTGAGTCCTAGCAGGAACTTAGACAGCTGTAGAATCGACACCATCATTTTTAGAGAATAACTACAACACAGTACATGTCAAATTAGCAGTGCAGGCCTGAGGGCAGGGGTTAGTGGGACCAACAGCTTCAGTAGGTCTCAAGCTTTGATAAGTTCAAGCGGTGTAATACATTATCCGTCTGATCACATTAGTCATGCAGGAGCTCTCCATTTGACCAAAGCCTGCATGGGAGTAATGTGAGGCTGTTGACACAGACTGGCCTGACGAAACAGTCCCAGGCCCACAGAGAGAGAGAGAGAGAGAGAGAGAGAGAGAGAGAGAGAGAGAGAGAGAGAGAGAGAAAGAGAGAGAGAGAGAGAGAGACTGGGCCTGAAATCTGACACCCAGAAACATTGCCTTGGTGTCTGGCTTCTCTTACTCAGTCAACCTGTACGTGCCAGCTCCACTTGCTGTAATGGTTCCACACAAACAAAGACACTCTCCAACTCTCTTCACAGGATGTGAAGCAAGCACAAGAAAGAACAATTCTAAGTGCTTTCAGGAACTTCAGGAACAATAATGATAGTCCAGTGAAATGACTGAAGACTAGAGAGGCCGGTAAAGAGGGCAAGTGTTTTCATGAAACATAATACTAGTGGCCAAAAAAATGTCTGTAAGTGGTAACATAAGCCTCCGCCTCTGGTTTTCCACAGCCAGTGTGCAAACCTGTGCTTGTTTAATCTTGCTAAATACTCTCCAGCATGACACGGGGCCGACCCCTGTACAAATGTATAGGGCATGGGGGAGCAGGGTCAGGAGTTAAGGCCTACTCTGTCTGCTATTGGCATGCACTCCTGCCTTGTTTGTCAGCTGCTTGCCAGTGGAAGCCTCACTGCTGCAACGTCCCATATTGCTGCTGTCAACACACACCCACCACCAACATACCACGAAGAGGAGAAACCAGGGAACATGAAACACACATGTGCATAACTACGTGCAACAACTGACATGCACATAGACGATGCAGTACTCTTATATTATATCTTATATATTGTATCTTATATTACTTAAACAGACCTTTTCCTGTGTAGCAAAAGGGATGTGGTAGAAAAAGGCTGGTAAAGGCGGCAGCAAACCTCTGAACTGTTGTACTAGTCTACCCTTGCTTGCAGTTCTTCTGAGAGACCCCCGACTGCAACAATGTAAAAGCAAGCAGAAGCTGACTCTTTATAAAGAATATAAAAAAGACCTGACAAATTACAGGCTGTACTCTGCTCGCATACACTGCGCTCAGCACATTTGGCTGTAAATGCCATGGTGAAGGTTTGAGTCATTTTCACTGTCACTGCAGTGAAAGGATTTTCAGTTTCGTCTGCACAAACCTCCTATGGGCGAAGATGAGCCGGAGCTCGACACTTCAAATTTAGACAGGGGAAATAGTCAGAAAGCCATTAAGTCTTGATTCCCTCAGTAGATCTTTTAGGTTATCCTTAACATTTAAAAACTAGTAGTACTAGTCATAATAACAATGTAATTATATACAGCTTTATTGAATATATTTATAGTCCAAGCTTTGAATAAAAATAACTCATTCACTAAAGTTGTAAAAAACAACAACAAGAAAATACAGACTATGGTGAAATTATGTTCATTGCCAAACTTGGTCCTAAGCAGAGAGCGTTTGCAAAGAGCGTTCGCAGACCAAGGGGAGCCTCTCTCGTCAGAAGCTCTCCGGTTCCTGATTGCCAAGAACGGTGGGAAGAGAGGAGAGGCAGGAGGAAAAGCCAGGAAAAGGTCCAAGTCACTTTGTTCTTCTTTTTGGAAACGAACTCTGGTTGAACCCAGAGAGACGCCAGACAGTTTACAAAGAGCCAGGCATTACTCTCTCACTTTCCTGAGCATGTGATTTAGAAATAGGGCCCCAACCTACTGTAGCTTCCTTCTCAGAGGCTGGACTCTTTTAACCTTTATAAACCTGATGAAAATCCCAAAGTGTCTGCTAGTACCTTGTCCTTTTTGGAAAAGCTGTGCCAGACTCTGACTCATAGGAATAAAATGTCAGTAAATAACACAGGGCAAATTAAGGAAGATATATTGTCTCCTTACCAGCCCAGTGATTATTTTCAACTGTCTAGTGGTAGATTGTACCATAGCAAGGAATGCAACAATAACAAAAAAAAAAACTTCACACCAGCAGACAAAACGACAAGGCTCTGTCGATAATCTAAACGGCTGCTTCAAAGTTGTGTTCACAGATAAGGTTATATTAGAGATTTTGTTTTATTTCCTCTCTTGAAGAGCCACCTCTTAAGCAGGGCTCTCGCGTATCCCTCAGAGAATATTCACAGGCTTTCATCATGCGAGCAGCTCTTCTTTTAATCTGCTGTTAAGTGCATAATAATTCACACATTCCTTTTCATGACTTTGACCCTTGTTACAAACGTACAGACAGAATAAACAGAAAATCCCTCTGACCTGCCTCTGCATGTAAAACAGCTCACTTAGCAAACACCATTAAACCCGGCCAAGGAAAACATGAGAAGGAAGGGTGAGAAAGCCCAGCCCGAAAAGGCCCAAATGTCAGCACGAAAACACTCCTGTCCAATGACAGTCGTATTCAAACGGTGTGTGACCTTTGTCAGGCTAAATAACAAACAAGATATTATACGCTATAAAAATATTTACAAAGGATGATGAGCTGTGTACCTCTGACCAATTAAATCCACATTTTAAAAAAACCCTACAATAATAAAATAATGATACCAAAAGATACCAAGAATGCTCATTTGGCAGGATTGTCGTCACAAAATGGATTGCTGATATAATTTCCTTATCTTTCAATGAGTAAGAAGTGCAAGCAAAAAAAAACGTGTAAAAATTAATCAAGCCCTGCAAGGAAAAGAAAATATAGTAGAGAGCTTACCTGTTTTCTCCTTGATCTCACACAAGACATTGAAGAGAGCAGGTTTCATTCTGTGGCAGTTCAGTGCATGTTTCCTAAAGAGAAGGACACTGCTTTCCAAATCAATAATATTCAAACAAGTGGCAATAGTAGCAAAGCTGCTTAAATGAGTAGCTCTATCTCAAATCAAGAGATATAATCAAGATTAAATATCTTTAATATTATCCCTCACTCGGTGGCATCAAAGCTGCTTCTAATGTAAGAAGTAATTTAAAAGCACTTTGCACCATTATATTCAGGACCTCCTTGATCTCATAAGCAAAGGGAAATGTTAATAATATTCAGACTTAATCCACAATTCTTGACTTAAATTCAACTACACAATGTGAGCCTTTAAACCTCAGGATAACCACGTTGTTTGTTACTTACGGCAGAACAAATACACAACAAAGAGCCCATCACCAATCTACAGTATAATAGGAACATGCCTCAAACGCATTTTGCACTATATTGGTATTAATTTGTTGATTAGTAAGAGTGGTCTGGATCAAAACTATCGAAGAGGATCTGCAACATGTATAGCACAGGATTACTGTGTAAGCGCTTTTGTAACCAGCGAAGAGTCTATTGGAAACTGAAGTGGCAAGCTGCTCCACAGTTTAGGAAGACAATAATCTCCTATAATCGAGCAATAATTATTTGTTTTGTTGACAATGTTAATCCAAAAGTTGCTTCACAAAATCAAATATAATTACGACAAGTTTTCAAGGTCTTCATCGCTTTCGCGCAGTCATGGCACTTCGGTGGGCGTAATTGCTTTCATTTAGAGGCAGTCTTGATGCAAAACCCCAATGTTATCATACATTTCACCCCCCAACACTGCCTAATGTTTCCGCTGTGTGGAAAATACAACTCTTTTGTAAGCTCACCTCGCCTGTGCTTCGTCTAGGCTTTGGTCTGTGATGGTCATTATTTGCTGTAATATGTCTCCGATGTCCTGCTTCCTTCCATCTCCGTCCGTCCCTGCCGTGCCATCCTGCATATGCTGCGCCAGGCCGGGGTGTCCGGCCATGCCTACCCCGTGGGAGTGCATCAACCGAGGCTGCTCGTCCATCCTTGACCACGGTCTCTGCTGCCTCGCCCCCAGCTGACAAACACTTTTTTTAAATTTTTAGTCGCAAAAAAATGAAAATATCCTTGGAAATTCCTTTGGATTCCTATGCGTCTCTCACACCACTCTCTCACCGCCAGACACTCTCCTCCTTTTTCCTTGGTAAGCTTTTCTGGATTTGGGAGGAGGGAGACTGACAAACCCTCTTTCTCTCTCTCTCTCTCTCTCGTTCTCTCTCCCAGCTGGTTTAGGTGAAATCTGATCTGAATAGCTGCTTTTGGCTTTGGCCACTCCTGCACCGCTACTGTAGGGAGGAAAAAAAAACACAGGATTCAACATTAAAGGTCCTAATCTGATTAAAAGTGGAGCGCGTTGTGCCCCTGATTTAAAATCTCCAATGTACTCGAAAGCGTGAGTCAGAGTCACTCGCCTTTGAAGGTTTGGATACAAAGTAACACCAACTGTTATTGTTTCGCTTATGTCTGGTAACTGACTCATAACCAGAGTATGGGTAAAAAGCCTCCGCCCCTCAAGCCACGATTGGAGAAGAAGGAGCGCACAAATCCCACCTCGGCCCTCTCTGGAAACGTCAATCATCTTCCTCGGGAAGGTGGGACACGGTAATAAACATAAAGAGATGTGACCGGACCGGGTGGCAATACAGTGATGGATAGAGAGTGAATATGTAGCCTAATAAATAATTGTGACTGGCAGTGAAGCTCTGACCCAACAGGACAGCATGGTGGTGCTTGGAAAAGACACTATGTCACCGAGACAATATATTTTCCTGCTGAATATTTACATCCATGTAATCAATCAAAGAAATAATAAATCAAAATGAAGATATTGTAATATACAGCAATTCATGGGTAGATGTGAGTAACAGTTTTATTGGGCGCATGACATATGGTTACCAGAGCAATTGTTATAACAATGTATTGATTCCCCAAGTGTGTTATGAATAGTAGCTCACATTCCTCGTCAAACCTGCAACATCCTGAGATACTTGGCATCAAAATGGCATTTCTTACGTTCCTTTCATCAATACCTCAAAAGTACCTCAAAGCTTGATCTGTGCTACATCCAAATGCTGCCTTCCCTTCTTTAAATGGCCGGAGTGAAATCGATCAGTCAGTTTTCTCATTAGGTGTTGAATAGGACGAAAGGCAGTAATTGTGGCAAGGCAGGGTGAGGTTGAGGGTAGTGGTGGTGAAAGCAGTCAGACGCTCAGACACTGCAGGAGTGCACAGCAACCCCGAAATGAAACTCTGTAGTTGAGCAGGCACTCCTCTTTATTTCCTACTTGAATTAATCACAATGTGATGGATGCTTATTTTCTGTCCTGTAGAGCTTGCAAATAAGATGGTGTTGCTGCCACCCCATGTGTACTCTCTATTGGGAAAGGTGTTTATCAGCTTGACAGACATTTGTCTCAGGCAGATATCAACTTTTTGTTTATAGTTTATAGTTTATTTTTATTGCATAACAGTTTCCAACTTAGTGAGGTAAGTTATGAGCATACCATACAACACTATCATGTTTGATCATATTCCTGAAATGTCCCTTAACTGACCTCCTTGTTCTGGCCTATACTTCTAACATAAGTCTGATATTTTCTTAAAACTGATGTTAAAATAAAGGCTGATTGATTTGAGTGAAATCTAATCTAAATTGCTTATTCTTTTGGCTATGAATTCAATGTTGTGCCTTTGTAAGCCTGTAGGCAGAGATGACCTTAGTGCCTGTACGCTTTTGGGAAAGTAAAGTCTGAATAGAATAAATGAGACCTTGTTTGTGGTCCTGATTGCGATATTCAGAAAAACATCAGCCTTAATGAAAGAAAAATCATCTGACATCGCACATTCGCCTCCATTAAAACCAAATGTGTTGTTGCAGCATTTATAATGCGGCGAAAAAAGAGAAGTGAGATTTTGATTACAATTGCAAATGAATATGATGAAAAAAACATTCTTATAAATAGTAGATGTTTTTTTACATAAATTGGGGAGTTGTTTTTCTAAGACTAAAAATGTTCATGTCAAGCTTTTCTACATTCCCACTAGAGATGTGAACTAGTTGCCTAATATTACCATCACCCAGTGAGGCCTTTCTGATAAATATGGAAGAGGACAGAATGTACTGTATAATACATTTTGGGACTGGAAATTATTACTGTCCCGTGTGACTTAGTAGTTGTGGCACTAACACTGTCAGGTTTAGACATTAATTTCTGATAGGGGCCACCTGTACTGAAAATGTTAAGGCTCATGAGTATGTAAGACGCTTTGGATGAAAGCGGCCACCAAATATATTTAGCAATATATAATTGTATTTACACTGATATATATATATATATAGACATATATCACAATCCAAACCATGAACACTTGAAGCAACATAACAAATGTATGCTGACTCCACAGCGCATGCTCTTCTAACAGAGACAGGGTCAAACAACTCCTTACGCAGAGAGCTGCAGGTCAGGGCAGGGTAAGTTATGTATGAGATAGGAACACACAGAGGGAGAAAGCAGCAACTGCATGGCACATCTCTCCAGGAAGTAACCTTGATGAAAAATTCAGTTGTTTGCAGCTCCAAGCGTCCCTCAGGCATGAATAAAGTGAGGCCCAGACAGAGAGAAAAGACCTGGGCTCAGCTTGAACCTACTCACCAACCACTGCTGAGGAACACACAGTCACACACACACACTGGCTAGCATTAGGAGATGGGCTCGAATTAAACTTTAATCAGGCCTCAAATAGATTAAGCGACAGGAGTCGACTCAGCATTTTCAAGCCCTTGCTCTGCCTCGGTTGACCATCCTCTCTTTAACTACTACAGGGGATCAGGCACCCAGACCTTCCTGTTTGCACCTGTATGCTATTGTAGCTTTTATACAGAAGAGTTATATAAGTTGTATTGCCTTTAAAGCTGCATTGCAGCTCTGAGCTAGCAATGATCTTTCATAGTTTGTGTCTTGCTAGTTAGTTTGAGTTACAGAGAAATCAGATGCCCAGCAGGATGCCCCTATAGCATGTAGGCAATGAGCATTTCATTCCCCCAACCTAGTGGTGGAATAGCTTGTTCTCTCTGAGTGCAGCTGGGACTGGGTCAGGGTGAAGGATGAGTTATATGAAGGGGTTGACCTGTCACATAGCATTTGACTTACTATCCTTGGAACAGGATAAAAGGGGAGCCAAATGTCAAGTGATACAAGTGACGCATACGCACACACACACACACACACACACACACACACAGAGAGGGGTGGGGCGGTTTTATAATACAACCTAAAACCCACCAGCCGTTCTGTAGTTGGTTTGTAAAAACAGTAAGCTTATCATTTTTGTAAAACAGAGAACACCGGTGGCACTCACAGTGTGTGTCAGCCACAGGATTTCCATGCCCTTTTCCATGAGTGTGTCTGTTCTTGCTGTAGGGCCCCTGTAAGCCCTTAGACCTCTTGGCAAAGCGTGGGTTGTGCCTGGTGGGGGGAGATGTGACGGATGCCGGAGCCCACTAGCTGCTCTGTGAATTTTCCCAGACTCATTTGCATTCATAAAGAGCCTACTCCTTGTCACGGAGTGTTTTCTTTTTTAGTCTGCCTCCAAAATCCCGTGCGACTCCTGGTGGGAGTGCGCAGGGAAAATCCGACTGTCAAAGACGACAAGACGAATGAATCCCTGTGTCAGACGCGTGTGGCTTCAACGATGACAGATGGAGGAGAGCTGTCCCTCCGTCGATCGGCATGCTTCATTTTGGAATAAATAAATCTGAATTTTCCCCCCTCCCATAACAAGTGTTGCTTTATTTGACAGTTCTGTGTGTTTGTTGGTATGGGTGTGTGTGTGTGTGTGTGTGGTGGGCGGTGAGATTGACCAAGGAGACAGCTTGATTCAATTCCGCATGGATATGATGGTGGAAGGTGCTGTTATGAGTAAGGAGAACGCCCTTCAACCGGAGGACCCGGGTTCAAGAGCACAGCATCTGCCCTGCTGAAGCGCCCTTGAGCAAGACACTGCCCCGTATATAACCCTGCACTTTGACCTCCCTGTGAAAGAGGGGGGGGGGAAGTGAAAAGAGAATTTCCCTATGGGGATCCATAAGTATCACATGATAATTATTACTATTATCAGATGCTTGCCGTGTGTGTCAGTGTGTATGTGCACGTTTCCCCTTCCTTTTCATCATGCCGGTACTCCTACACACAGAGTCCGCCTGTGATCGTTTATTCAGCCTTTGCCTGAGGATAAAACATTAAGCCTCACTAGTGTGGTTGGTTCCAGGTGGAACATGTTACTGCATCCAAAGAGCACTGCATGTCAAGCACAGACAACAACAGGGATCACATAATAATGGCTCACGCTGATGGCTGGCCTGTGATAATTCTTATGAAAGCCAAACCAGTGGACAACTGAAGTGCAGCCGCTGGTATACCTGAGACATTTATCTCAATGATTGCTCACATAAAAAGCTATATGGGGTAACTTTACTTTGAAAAGGTGTTCATTTTCCCACTGAGCAGCGGACACAGAGTTCAAGTTGAATATCAGCGACGCAGAGGCCCTAAACCTCAAAGAACATGGTGCAAGAGGAGCATGATAAAAAGGAGAACATCTGGTGAGCTGAGCATGGTGCCAGGACAAGACAAAGACATGTGTCTGGCAAAGGCATACCTACACACATACCTAAAGACACACACACACACACACACACACACAAACATTTATTCATGCATGCATGCTCAAACATACCTGCCCCCCACTTGCGAACAAGAAAAAAAATCCCCCGCACATACACATTCAAACACACTGGCTTCGTTGTGCCCTCTCTTGCGCACAGCAGGGTGCAGTTAAAGAAACGGCAGAACTAGGATGTTTGGAGAGTCCACTGTTCAGACGAGACTAATCTGCATACTCAGAGGCTTAGAAGTGAATATGCATGAGAGAATAAAACGATATGCCTTCAAGCAGACCACCCGCTCTCTCAGGATTACTGTACCCACCTCCGAGTCTTTTATCTTCTTGTTGGCATGCAATCAAGCTGATTTAGTGAGCACTGGCTGATGGTTTCACACAATGGATTAGACTTAAGGGAAGGTAACCTGTTGAGAGAGAAAAAACACTTTCACAACAGCAAAATACATTTAGAGAAAGGCAATTTCTGCTTAAAAATACCTTCAAATTTAAGTACAAGTATTATCGTAGAATTTTCCTTTATAGATTTAGCAAAAATTGGGCAAATATTTGAAATAAGAGCTGTGCAGAGACACTGGTAACTCTGGTAACCCATCAAATATTGAAGAAATGTCTGCTGGAACCATGAATTCACAAGACATACTTCCTCCAAGACTATCCTCGCCAATGAATGAATATTTCATTTCAGAAAATAGAGTGGCCCTGAGAAGCACCATTACCAAACCTAATGTCAGGGGAGGAACATTCTTGGCTCCACATTTGGTTGAAAGTTGGGGAGAAACAATAAGAGTCGTCGAAGTGTAACACAATCTGATGGAGTAACGCTTTGGCATCACATTAGGATGACTGTTTGACTACATGTTAGCGTGTATAGTTTTTCCCAACTTACTAGCAAGTGCATTTCAATTGGTTATTTCATGAATCACCCAAAAATGTTATTTATTGAACTACTGAACTTACTGACCAAAGTTAAAAAAAAAAAAAAAAAAACTATACTGAACACACATACAGTGACACCCCTGAAGTGTAGATAGAGAGAGAGGACCAGCCCCGGGTAGCAAGGCCCCTAACATCTCTCTTTCTCTTACACTCCATTTTCTCAACATAGAAAGAAAGACAGAAACAGAGAGACACAGAGAGAGAGACAGAGAGAGAGAGAGAGAGAGAGAGAGAGAGATGTCTGTGGTGGGGAAACAGTTAAAGACATACAGTACCTCAGCCCTGACCCCATGCCCTCTTAGGTATCCCCCTGCGCAGAATTCTTATTCCCTACCAAACTGACAAAGTGTTTTTAATCTTTTCTTTCCCTCTCTCCTGGAGATTGGGGAAACAAAAATCAATAGCTCCTGGCAGGCGATCTAGCAGGCTGGTGAATTACAGGGTCTGCGCCGCAACCAGAGCGCTGCATCACGGGGGCCTTGGAATGAGAGACCTTGGGAGAGGCGTCAGAGACACGGGGGTTGCAGGGTCACTGTGGGTCCGCAGTCTGAGGAGCATGGTATTTACTACCTTGCTGCCTTGCTCGCTGCAATGAAAAATAACTGCCACACAACACAGAGAGGAATGGCTAGAGAGAGAGAGGGACAGATAGATAAGATGGACACAGAGAGAGAGAGAGGGAGAGAGAGAGAGAGAGAGAAAGACTGGTGCTGTATATATGAGCAGCTGAAGTCTTGGGAGAGCAGGCCATGGCTGTGATTTGTGTGTACTCGCTTCATATGCTATGTGCAGTACAGGTATGATGTCAAACAGAAGACTAATGTTTTTTCCCTCTCTCTCCCAAATGGGAAATGATTCATTAGTGTTTGGTGATTTAGAACGTGGCAGCACTGGCCGATCAATATGCATGGGCCCATCTGTCAATACGTGATTTCTGCTGGTAATTAGCTGATGTGGGCCAGTGGTTGTGAATATTGCCTGGCAACTGACAGCCTGGTTGTTTCTGTCATCACTGGGGGGTGCACAGGTGGTAGTAGCTCACTACCAATCTATACAATACTATGCTTCAAGACCCAAAGCAGATCCATAAGGGCAGCTAACATGATAAAATATGTATTGCAGAGGTATTCCTACATTTATTGCACGCATATGCTCCACCCCGTACTCAAACAACAATGATAAATAATAAGAGAATTGTCTCCAACATTGGAAATCACAGCTTCACATTAATTGTGCACAGCCATGTCTGTAAACATTCATACTTAGAGGTGGAGGTTGTATCTGAGACACTACGGAGAAAATCTGTCAGATCACTCAATTATCACAACTCTCGACAGCTGGCAGCAAGACAATTAGGACTGTGAAAATGATAATGATGATTATGATGAACAAAATTCTTAATTGCTTTGTTTTCAATGCAAGCCCAGATTTACAGGCTAGTGTGCAACCTAGACTGCTCCTGACTCAAAAGGATTTCAGTCTTAGTTCAAATGTCTACTCCTAACTGAGGTAAATTCGATGCGTTAAATTCCACATAAGTTGACTCAATTTTCTATATACAGCTATAAAGTATTATGTATTACCCAGTCTTATTATCTTGTGATGCTTTTTAGCGTCTTCCCTTTCATCAGCCAAACAGACAAGAGAGAAATGCATTCCAAAGTACTTATCGACTCTGATCTGGCTTCTGCATTTATTCCATTACACTAGGTGGAGTACTATAAGGGATTTATTGAATGGATTAGTTCATGTCAATAAGACTGCGCAACTCACTAAACCAAATATTGAGGTGAACATTGAACCCAGTGAAAAATGCCTTTACCTTTAAACAATTTAATGGTCCCACACCTGAGCTGTTATATGTATTATCTTCCTTCATTTTATCTTCACAGTATCTTTCTATATGAAGTTCATTCAGAGAGAAAGCCCAACAACCAGAAGTGGTGTACACTCCTACAGAGGGAGGATTCTCCGTCTCGCACTGGCATTTGCATATTAGAGTGTTTTCTGGGGAAAATGAGCTGTAGAAATTAATTCAGGATTAATTGGTGCCTTTATCTCGTTAGGACAATCTAATTTAGGGGATGATGGAATTGTTTAGACTCCCTTTTGCATAATTGGATTGTGGTGAATGGCTGTCATTACCGTCTTTTTAGCATCGTCTGTGGGCCCTCTCTCTCTTCCAGGCCCCAGCCTCATAAAGAGTGATCATGTGTTACGCCGGTGTTTTGCTAACCCCTGGAACACACCGCAATGTAGCAATAGGCGAGCATGTGGATAACCGCACAGCAGTGATTAACTCTCTTTTAAAGCCATTAGCATGTAGCTTACGGCGCGCTGTTGAGATTTCATATGAAGACATTAGCATGTGGCTAACAACATGGCAATGATTGGCTGTTAGAGACAGCAATTAGTTTTTAGACACAGCCGCTGTCTTGCTGTCTGTCAGTTTCCTTGTGACAATACTGACAGCATTACCTGACCTTCAGTGGTGTGGCACATGACATCTCTAAATCTCTCAAGGCTTCCTGAGAGGCTTATTCTTTTGCCCGACACATTTCCGACACATTTCACGCTTTCATTACTTGCACAATATCTCTGAGACAGTTTGCAATAGCTGTTTTTTCAATGTGGGATGAAAATCAATAGAAGAGGAGGCAAAGCTCATGTAAAGGATCACTCACTGGAATACCTGATCTTCTCACTTCAACAACATTGATGTAACTATGGAAACAAGTTCCCAAGATGAACAGGGATGTGCCTATCTTCTGACAAAATGCTTTTTTATATCTCTCCCAGCCAGTTACCCTATACCACCACACAGGAGAGGCTTATATCTATTGTTCCACACTGTGATACCATCATCATTTTTCTGAAAGCACAAATTGTATAGATATTATTCTGCGGGCCCCTCTCTGGTAAACAAGGCAGAGTGAAATCTAATCTATGGTGCTGATACTCAGGCTGTGCCCGGCTAATTGAGTTGATGCAGTCTGTCCCTGAAGGAGCTGGACATACAGTAAAGACAGACTCTATCAAGTCATATAGCTCATATACTGTAGTTACTGGAAATGAAAGACTTGTGTTTATATTGTCACAGTGGTTACTATGCACTTAACTACTGCTTTACAGTAAACAAGAAAATTTCCTGTCCATTATTTGTGTGCTGTTATGAAGGTTACCACCTTGCGAGAAAATAGAGCATAACTGTGAAACCAGATGCCTGAAGAAACCACACGCTACGTTGTCCATTGATCTTGTCCGCATGCCCATTCCTTATGTCTGCTGTCATTCGATATGCATTCCTCACATGTTCGTGATGCATGCTATGTCTTGATTTTAGCCCCCTCTCCTCCTCTAGTACCATTTCCATTCTTTGCATAAATGCAGTCTAACAGTATTAAGTATTCATGTGCATTGGTGAAGGTGGTGCCTGTCCTTCAGGGTAAGTGTCAGGCCTGCGTGCGGCGTACGAAAAGCCCTGGGGAGAGGAGAACATTAGGATCCATCAGCCTGACAGACAAATCATTCTCTCATGTAAACATAAATATGAGGGTATGTTTCCACCGCCATCCTACTATCTGTTGCTAGGCTACCTTGCATTAAGCAGTGTAGCTGTCCCTGTTCATTTTGCTCCAGGGATTCCAGCAATACCATCATATAACCTGCTGAGTCTTAATGAGAAGGCCTGCTCATATGAGTGGATATGAGCCTGGTGATATGTGAAATTCATTCAAAACACAGGAATTCAACTGTCTATCAATGTAGCGGCATTGGAAATGTTTATGAATTTGAGGTGTTGAAAGAAGCTTTGAGGCAAATGCTTCTCTATTTCTTCCAAACACACCTGACACAAGAAAAGGTCACAATGGATCATCTACAGCATACACAGCATACACAGCATAAACACACACACACACACACACAGTATACACATGCTCACACATGAATACATGCATGCACGCGCACACACACACACACACACACACACACACACACACAATTTAGATAGAGGCAAAAGTTTATAAGAAAGTACACACACTCAGAAATGCCGGGGAAGACTAGTCTTGCAGGTCCAACAAGTCCAACCATGGACTCAACTTGGACATGTTTTTCCTATTTGCCTCATATCATGGTTTACT
>CABFOQ010001171.1:3713-46114 GCA_900660455.1 Gephyroberyx darwinii | reverse complement strand
TGTGACGCTGAGCTCCATAAAGGTCATTTGTTGTTGAGAAATCACTGATCCCCAAATGCATTAACAAAGTCAATTAACTATTCTCCCACTAAGAAGAAAGGAGCCCATCTCAAATAAAAATAGAGCACCCAGCAGCGTCCAAACACCCCCACAATTACAACAACTGCGCTTCCCCGGATAATTGTGTGAGCCATAAATGGAGAGAGAAAGACAGTAGAAGGCAATGGTCAATGAGAAGAAAGAGCAGGGAGATGAGGGAAGGGAGCGCCAACAGCTGGTTTGAATAGATTGTGTGTGGGATGAATTAAAAAGTTGAACCTTTCCCTGGCCGTATTCAGATGTCTGCCTCTGGGTGATTAATCATGGCCGTCAGGACCTGTAATCCTTTTCAATAGGAAACAAATGCAGCCACTGTCCTCTCCTTTCCACAGCACCCAGGGCCCAGGGCCGCCAGCCTGCTTGCCTGGCCACAATACCTGAACCACAGAGAAGGGACCCCAGGGAGGGAGGGTGTGTGGACACACTGTAATCTACTCCAAACATGATGGGATGAACAAAAACGCTGGATTTCAACAAAATTGTATAGCACCCTTTATTGGTTTTGTGTATCCTTTTTGTATCACACAGTCAATAGTTGAGGCAGGTGGCAGGGCTGCAGGTCCAACTGCAGACAGAAATAAAGCTGCTATAAAAAAAAAAAAAAAGCAATACAAAAAATATATATTTTTAGCTGCAGGAAAGGACTTAAAGAAATGTGTGAATGATGTTAAGGCATGCGAGTGGATTTCAGATGATGGGAGTTTTATCTCACTGGTATCAGTCCTCCCCTTGGAGGTGCTTTAGTCAGTGAACTTCATATCACGTTTCTACATGGTGGTAAACAGCTGATCTAGTTTAGAAAGACAGTGAGAAAGTCAAGAGCCAGCAACATCAAGAGCCCGGGAGAAGAAAGTGTGTCATCAGCATAAAAATAGAAGCCTGCTAACGAATTCCTAATCATATCTCCCATTTCCTCAAGGGGCTATGCTAAAGAGGTTAAAACACCGGGCGTCGGATGAGAATTTGTGGCACATTAGCTTTAGAGATTATTTCTTGCCATTCTAAAGGCTCTCAGTGTTATTGATTGCTAAATTCACCATTATCTCCCCAGAACTACAAAACATTGCTTTTCTCTGTGCAGCCATATATTCTTTCTGCACGTTAAAAGCACAATAATGGAGAGTAATTTCAACGCAATGTCTAAAATAGTGGTGAGAATAACATGGCTGGTTTTCACCCACTTTGTCAATCAATCAATTGAAAATAATATCTTAAAAGCAGAAATGTATCACTTGCACATGAAATACAACGGAAAGGCATCAATCTTGTTTTAAGCTCGACTGAATCAAGTAATGCCTGTGTGGTTTATACGAGTGAATAAACTGAATGCCCTTCAATAGAAAGGCCCCATACTGATTCTAACGGTGCAAGTGACCTCAGAGTAATCACCTCAAAAAAAACTTACTATTAAAAAATCCTTTGTATTCAACAAAAGGCAAATGTCAGTGTTCCTACTGAGTTAAAGAGTGCTTTTATACGTGTGAAAGGTTGTTAGGGTAGTAATTCAGCACGGCTGCAGAAGGTAGTGTATGTTGGCAGCATGGCAGACTGTGGAGAATGGGCCATGGCCAGCCGTTTCCAGAGCCTTTGTGTGTCTCTGTTTGACCAGGCGTCTCCTGGTCCACAGGAGCACAGCTTCAACACATCTAGCAGAGGAACAAAGCAGGCATTATCAGCCCTATCTCATCCCCACCCTGCCTTGGCTCACTGACACCCAGGGACAAACAGTGGCAGGGCCCAGCCGTTTAGCTGTGCTGGGGGACTCTGAAGCGGACACTGAAGCGGACTGGGAGGTCCATTAAACACACAGGCGACACCTTAGCTGTGGACAAACACCAACACAATAGCATGCAACACTGGTTGCCACGGAGATGGAAGAAAACAGAGCACAGCGCCAGTGGCGACAAAGAAAGGGAGGGGTCAGGCACCAAGGGCCACTGGCAACTGAAAAGCCTCTGCAGACTACCCTGAGTTAGCTCTCAGAGCAAAACAAAACATTTTTTACTTTCTGTCACATGCACAATATATAAGTATGTACGTTATTCATTCAATGACAGCAACTCAGTCACATGCAATATCTCAGCAAAGTAATGATGTTGCGATAACACATAATTACCTGGAAAAAAAACACATCACACATGCCATCGGTGAAGTTTCTGATTAGTTTGATTTTTAAAAATGCACTCAAGAATACTTCAGGCATGCAGTTAACCCTATAGGTCTGCCTGCTATAGTGCTGTGTTACTGAGTTATTTACAAAACACTATGCATTTTGGGGGGGAAAGTAATGACTTTCATATCATCATTCAATATCTGTACAATATAGAGTATCCAATCAGTGGAAGTGTTATCATTTTGTCAACCAAGGACTTAAGTTACCTACTAATCTTTTTAAAATAACATACTTCGCTACAAAGACAAACGTGTTCTAATTTTGTGCTATCAATCATTTTGCAAGACTAATGTTTTAAAATGGTGGATATCGCACTTTGGAAATAAACTCTACTTTTTCTTCACCCCAGATGTTCACAAATGCAGGCCAATATGTAATATGAGCCATATTTCTGATTTGGCACATACAGAGTAAAGACCTGGGAGTGCAAATGAGTGTGGTGGAGAGCGTGAGATGAGAAAGAAAGCTCATTGATGATTTGAGTACTGTAAATTCAGATTATTAAATTAAGACAGGCCACATTTGTATGACCCCAAGAGAAAAAATATTCATTGTCCATTTAGTGTCATAACATCATCCAATTGAGGTTTTTGCATTTTGCATGATATTAGAAGCTTTAATATCACTCACCAATGTGAACACTGCTGACCGGGGGGATTGCATGGCCTCAATTACTAAGAAAGGTGTAGTGTCTCAAAATGTCAGATTTTATGTACAGTGAATAATTTCATTTTCTTGATGGGATGCTAGAGTTAAGTACTCTACGTAGTCTAGAAATGCCAATCATAAAATGCGTTTAGAAATGCTTGGAATTACGGTTGCTGTTTTTGCCTGTTGATCAAATTTCCATGTGTAAATCAAATTTAAAACTGCGGGGGCCTAATTAAATTGAAAATGCTAGCTGAGGGTGCAGATATGCTGGAATTTATTGAGGGTAGTCTGAAAACTGGCCTTTCATATTCAACAGCTTCCCAGCTTTGATTTGGTTTTCATTCAGGAGATACAGTGGTGATTTACAATGCTATTCTGCACCAAGGGGTTTTGCTATTCTAACCCTCCGATAATTTTTTATCTGCTTTCTGTCTCTTTTTCACTTATGGCTCACAGCAAATAAAAACCATCAATATAATCATCCCCTATGACCTCTGAATTCGACAACATGTCTGCCAAACAGTTAAAGTAAAAGACTGCAAGAGGCAAGACAAAAAACTGTCTTGCCTCTTGCAGTCTTTTACCCTTCTCTCCCTCTGTCTTCCTCTCACTCTCTTTCTGTAGTGCCTGTATGCACAGCACTCCTCTCCACCTGCCTAAGCTGCTGTGGCCTTGTCTGAATCCTCTGAATTCCCAGTCCACTGCAGTGTATCGGCCTGGAAACACCACAGATGCCAGCGCTTGGTAAGTTGCAAAAACAAGGAAAGTGATAGGATGAAGATGTCAGTTATGGCAAATAGAACTCTGTCACAATCCTGTAACATCTCTGTCACTGATTGTCGGACCGGTGAGTCGTACACACACACACTCACTCTGTCTGCCTGATGAACAGAAGCAAAATAGGAGGATCCAAAACAGCTGAGCTCTAATGATGTTGGAGGTATTTGATGGTGCAGATTTGGAAATTCCATAGGCTTCCTTGGGAGGTACTGAATGGCAGAAATATCATTGTGCCTTTCCAAGAATCCAACCAAGGACTTCACGTTGGTTCCATATCCACTTCGTTTCTGGCCAGTCTGGTTTGAGTGGGACAAAAGTGCTTTAGCAGTCTGGAGGGGAGGGATGTAAAGGGTTCATAGGCGCTCGCCTATACTTGGGTTGTTTTCCTTGAGTCCTCTGGGGTGGGAGAGAAGGATCAGGGGGTGAGGAGTCAAAGGGAGGACAAGGTGACTGATTGAGCAGAGGCATTAGGTCAACACTGGGCAGCTGAATCAAACTCAGCCAAGGCTTCCCCCCCCCCAACTATGATCAAATATATCATCTGGCTCTGTCAACACATCTGTCCAGCTGGATGCAATACGTATATCACTAACACATGTGCATATGAACAGAAC
Organism: Gephyroberyx darwinii; assembly: GCA_900660455.1. Lineage (NCBI taxonomy): Eukaryota > Metazoa > Chordata > Actinopteri > Trachichthyiformes > Trachichthyidae > Gephyroberyx > Gephyroberyx darwinii. Next base: position 41,797 of record CABFOQ010001171.1, on the reverse strand, counting down.
TGCACGGCTACACACATAAATGTGCGTATCAGCATACAGCTCACAGCAGAAAACTGACAAAAGCAGTGCTTCACTGGAATAACGGATGAATAACGGATGCATGAAATCAATCTGTGAGTTTCAAAAGTGCGTCATGTGCAACGCGGTGTCTACTAAATAACATGAGGAGGTCATATCATCTAAAATGGATGACACAAGTATAAGGTTAAGGTTTAAAATTCAAAATGTGTAGACTGTACATTAGCCAGACAATTAATGCCCAATAATTATCACTAGTCACTATTGTGATGAAAATGAATCTACACCAATGGGTTAAAACACATAGTACATAATTCTTTTCAATATTCTTCCAACATCATCATCCACAATATTTTCAAAGCAGAATTCAATTATGTGAAACATCTGAACAAACAATATCTCACAGACAATTATTCAGCGCCTTGGAAACCATTGGCAAACAAATTAGCAATGTTAATGTGAGAGAGCGACTTGATATTTTTGGCAGTGTGTGCTTACAAAGGCAGCAGCACAGCTCCACTCCCCAGTTATGGCCTATTGTTGACTGATGAATTAAACAGCTTGGACTTGATTTGTGAATCAAATGGAAATTTCCTGTGTCAGTCTGCTCCCTCTTCCTCAGTCGAGAGTCATCTTCACAATACAATTGCTGTTTCTCGTGCTCTCGTGCTCATTATTTTCTGAGGCATCTAAATCGTGAGATATGATGTTTTTGACTACAGGCAGCCATATTGCAGCTCCACTTTGAGCAGTGCTATTTTGCTTGACATTTCAGCTTCGAGACAGAACAATGAAAAGTTACTATGAGATCTCTTGGCAAGGCTATTGGCCTGTGTATTGATTGGGCAATGGCCCAACTTCCCCTTACTAAAAAGAGATTAAAATATCAGACTTGTCTAAGACATTTATGGAGTCTGTGACCTCAGCCAATGCTAAAGTGGAGTACATACATCATAGTCCATCTCTGTGAGCTACACACTGAGTCTTGGGCAGTACTGACAGAAAGAGGGAAGTGGTGGAACATTCAACTGTACTTTCATTGGCTGATGCAGACGGGTTTTAGCTACAAGTTGTAGCTGTGGGTGTTGTTTCATTAAAAAATCACACCACATCCTAGCATGTAAATTTAAAACCTGTGTTCATACCAGTGTGAGCTTTCCTCTGGAATGGTCCCTACTCTTTTTTTTTTGGTTAAAATGGATGAGATAGATTGTGTGAGAAAGACAGGGAGACAAAAGCGTGAAAGATGTGTGTATCCATTCACAGCTCCAGAGGACCTTCATTACAGAGCAAGCAGGTCCTGTCAACGTCTTTTCATTACATGGTCCCATATATTCACCCATGGTGTCCGAACGGTCCGCTCTGTCGCTTGTCAAGAAAAGGCACTCTGGGGAAAGTCCTCCTATCTCGCCGATCCCCCTCACCACGCCTGATTCCAGCCTGCAAGGCGGGAGAGGCCAGGCAGAAAGGGAGGAATCGTGTTTGCCATCAACAGCTCAAGAGAGTAGCATGGCAGCAAGATTGATGACACCCTCCCCGAAAGTAACAAAAGAACTCCTGTGCACGAGGGCCCGCTTATGGGGCTTGATAGACTTGTCATCCTCTTAATAAACAGCTCTGATATGTCAGCAGCAGTGGCAGCAGAGACTACACCAGACTCACCCACAAACCTATGGGCAGGACCACCTACTGGCAAAACAACACTCAGATACTTGGATGCTCTATCCATATGGAGTTCCCTATGGGCATCAGTAGGGTGGTAACAGGAGAAGAAGAAAATCAATGACAAAAACATCCCTGTCTATTGATATTATTGTTAAGCAAGAACATTTTAATATTATCTGACAGTTTAGGTTAAACGATGCAACACGTTCTGTGAATAAGTGATGATTTATCCTGGTTTCGTTGTGGTTGAGGACAAAAGGACATTTTATCTGTGTGATATAACCAGGTAGCATTTTGTGACTTTGAGCTTTATGAATGCAATACAATGGGCCAACTGAACAAAAATTGCCAATCTTGAGGAAAGACATGTGACTCTCAAATCATCATGTGTTTTTGTCCAATAGAACCAAGATTTATACCTCCATTTCCCCTTTAATCTTGTGAAAAATATAATTATGGAGCACAACAGCATAAAGTCTGTGTTTAGTGTTCTCTGTTTCTGATGCACTGCCGAAATCCAACTATAAAAACTGAAAAATTGAGTATTAGCAATTGAGGGAGCCGATTTTATTTAGACACCCCATATGAATATAAGAGGGAGGGACGGCAAACACAAAAATTCATGCAAAGAAAATAGAGCAAAAAATCATTTTATATAGTCTGCCATTTACAATATTCACTTATTTTTCACCAGAAACGTTGTTGTCTCTGTCACGATTCAATCTACAGCACACTCCCCACACGCTGTATAATACCTAGTTAAAGCCAGCAGGGTGTGAAATGGTATTTGGAAATAAATGAAACCGACTATGAAACAGTGGAGTTGGGAGATATTGCCATGTCAAGATGACAGACACGTCCTGGAATGGAGCAAAAAAGTTATTATCCCAAAGAAGAGCAAGGTTGGATTAAATATAACCTATGATGCCTCACACTGCACTGCCATCACCACTGCTGATATTGGTAAGCGAATATGTACAAAATCACATAAAGGCAAATTCTTTTGGTTCCAGCTCAACTACAGTGTGCCCTGCAGAATCAGTACCCTAAGGCATAAAACACATGTTGAACTGAAAGCCACAAACTACAACAACGCAGGTGGATTTTGATCCTGCTGAATTTGATTTGAACAATTATAGAATAATTCCAATTATAATAATAACATTTCATGCTGCGATGTCAACAAGTGTAATTGCAAAGCCTTTGGTTATTGATGCTCCAAACGAAGTGTTTTGAAGGAGCTTTGGAAGAACAGCATCCCTTAAGGCCCCTCCTGGCCTGATTTACAGCTGGACCGATGAGTCACAAAGGACATGCTGGCCACTGGCATACTGACAAGTACGTTGTCAGCCTTATTAATTTTTAAGGTAGAGTGTTGTCCTGTGGTTTGTTGAGACCAGAGGACGTGATGATATATGAGGACAAATGGATAACATGGGTTAGATCCTAATTGTTAGAGGTTAAGTGGGGTGAAGGGGTGAATTGTAGTGGAGGGTCTGTTCATCCCTCTATGCTGGAAGAGGAAGCTGGGCACCACAAGGTGAGGTATAAACTCTGAAGTGAAAGTTTGTTGTGACCTTCTCACGTCATGTCAAAATCGCTTTCTCAGAATACAGGTATACAATACAGCTCCATTGAAAGAGTCACATTCTCACCAACACACAACTGAGTACTGTTTATCCTAGCATAAATTTACATTTCCTCATCACTCCAACCCAACCCTCCAGTTGTGTTTCTATTATTTCAAAGAACACTTTCTGATATATTATGTTGATAACATTGCTAAAAATAGTGTCATTCTCCTCCGTCTCATCTGTCATTTCAGTCTTCTGTGTAGAGGTCCTTAATTATATTTTGACAAGCCAGTTTACATTACATCGTACAAGATTTGAATGAATTTTGACATGTTATAATTTTCATCAAAGTGAATGAGGTGACATTGTACTATGCTTTACATAGTGACATCAATTCACAGAACAAAGCTTTAATAGATTTGTGTTTTTTAAAAAAATCGTTCAGTTCTAATATTCTCTATTGAATGTTTGGGTCATGCCATAAACAAAAATCTATAGGTTATGGGAGAAATGTCACCTTGGCTTCTCATTGGCTCAGCATAAAAGCCATGGACCCCAGTTATACCAGATGAATTCCTACCTTGGTAGGTGCTGCCCTCTGCTGGAATAAGAGACGTTGCTCTCCCAGAACAGAGGGCTCGTCTCAATCTTACAATATTTTAACACATTACTCTGGCACACTTTATCAATATTTTCAGAAGAATATATGGTATTCTCTTTATTTTGATGAATTGTTAAGCTGTATGCTGAACCTCCTCCTCGCAGTGTAATAGTGAATAACCCAAAGATGTTTGTCTCACATCAGAGCAATTTGGAGCTTCAGAACTGTGTTGTAAAACAGATCAGTACCATTAGTGAACGACAAGTCTAGTTCTGTTATACAGTTTAATCTTAGTAGAATGGGTATTCCCCCCTAGCAGACATTTCCATTTTCCCCTCCTTGTCTTCCTCCAGTGGTAGTGAACTAGAATGATAATTGCCCAGTATTAGTCTGAAATGTAAAAGTATTAATATGACATATTCTTAGTTTGGGTTGAGTTGTACAGGGAGGGAATATTGGAATATGGGCAATACACATTGCAAGTCAGTAGTAATCTGCAGCATCTGTGAGATTAGAGCAGGGGAGAGTTGATGTATACTACTACTATGACTACTACAACTATAAAAAGCAATGCTAATACTACAATAATAATACTTTCAATTTAAATGAAAGAAATAAAGAAATTCAGCAGACCAACACATCACACAACAAGTATATTAAACTGCAAATACATAAAAATACATTTTACCATTAAGAATCCTAGCAACCTGTGCAACTGTTAATTGGGTACTTACTTAGATGAGAAAGTGAGAGAGCCAGACACGATACCAGACCTCTCTCTCATCATGGGCCCTTTAGTATTTGTATCCTGAGGAGGCACTGTAATTATAACAAACAATACCCACACTGGTATGAGTATAAGGAATTGTGTCATTGACTGAATAGTTCAGATGCAGTATGGAGAGAAACATGCATCTCTCACCTTTCTTTATCCATGTGGTCTTGGAGGGAACAACGCTGAGACCATGACAGAAAGTAAAACGGAGGGTGGTACCTTGACCTTTAGAACAAGACAATATGATCAGTGCTTATGAGAGTATGAATACATACAGATGGCGTGCTGTACTGAAGTAGTAAATCCTTCCTGCATGGTGAGGAGAGGCTGTACAGTACCTGTCATAGCCCTCGTGGTTTGGACTTTCCGGTACCAGTCACCTTCAGGTGTGGAGCTGAAGGGGTGGAGGTAGTCAGGAAGGACTATCTTCTCATTTGCACGCCCTGAGTCTGCTATGGCTGAATAGTTTTTCACTCTTTGGTAACAAAACCTGAACATTATTAGAGGAACATAAAGAGAAAAATAGAAGGTCAGAGCACAATACAGTCCATAACCATTTCTATTGAGCTGCAAATATACTGTATACTGTAAGGATCTGAAATATCTTATATATAGTTTATCAGAAACAGCTTGATGAATGACAAGGCTGGTCAAATAGATCCCTCCTTCAAGTATTTCATAATGTGGCATGGAGAGGATTGAAGTGGGACACTGTACAAGCTCACTTTTTCCAGCAGAAGATGAGATTGGTAAATACAGCAATGTAGGCGTGAAAGAAGAGTCCTCTATGCAGCTTTCCCTGTGAGAAAGACTGTCTGATGGATTCACTCATGTGTTCTGATATGTTTATCTGTATTGGGATAAGAAAATAACGGTTCACAAAGGCAAGTTAAGGCCAGATAGAGACAAATTTATCAGAGAATCATGAACTAATGCTTTACAAGCACTAGTAAGCCATTGGTAAGGCAGGCATAGTGACCACTTTAGAATAGGTACTGCAAATCTAGTTGGTAAAGCGTTATGTAACATGAACAAATGCCTAAAAAACATGAGTACTTTACTCGCCTTTGTGAAGACCAGTAAGTCATTGTAAACCATTGGTAAGACAGGAAAAGCCGTCATCTTATAACAGGTAATGTAAAATTGGTAAATACAATCATAAATTTAGAGTTTATAAGTGAATTTGTAAATGGCCTCATAACCATGCATACAGTTTGTAATATGTTAGTAGTTTAGAAGTTTAGTAACCAAAGAGGAAGTTCTAGCAAAGGGAGAACTTCATCATGAACAGAAAATAATGCAGCATTTACAAATGCATAGTAGATAGCTTAGTAAGCATGAATACATGTATTCATGTCTTGGCTAAGGGTTTGTTCACCATAATTAATGTATTTACTAACATTTGTTAAGGGAACCTTATTATAAAGTGTTACCGAAATAAGTGTCATATGAAAGTGACAGATAAGGTTTGTATCAACCCTTACATAATATCTACACTTTCAATTGACATACACTGGCTGAAATGTCTTGAGCACAGCTTGTTACATTACCCTGAGTTTGGGAGCTATTTCACAATTGAAGAAGAGATTCATGATCATCTCAGCCTTCTGATGAAGCAAGATCTGGCTAGTCTCATCAAATAGCCCTTCTGATGCCATCATGGTGCCCGAGTCTGCCACTTTCCTGTAACTAACCATAGCACACAAATGCAAAATTATTGTCTAATCTTTGCAGCAACTTCTGTTAAGATTTGGCATAAGTAAAGTGAGAGTGTCAACAGAATAGACAACGATACTATGGAGCCACTAAACAACAGGAAATACATTTTGGGCAAAGTCATTAAAGAAAATGATCAGTTTTGGCATGGCCACACCTCTCTGTTTCCAGGTAGAAGGACAGGTCATTGACTAGGAAGTCAGCTGTTACCACTCTGTTGTTGATCACACATCTTTTCAAGTGGGAGAAGTCCCCATCATCTGTGCAACAGCCAACAATTTCCATCTGCTTGTTTTTATGTGCTGGGTTGTACCCTGGTTTGAGAAAACCCTCCTCTATTAGTACATGTACATGGTGAGAGACAAGTTAAAAACTGTAAAAGAAAAAGTGGACTATGGATAAAAGCTATGCCTGCTTTGTCATACCAACAAGACAATACATATTAGTTAAAAAGCAACGTACTTGTGGAGAAATCAGTCCAGTGATGCTTGAGGTAGGCCACAAATTTACCCTGCATATCAGAGTCGTTCATGGCACTACGGAATTTAGAGACACTCCTGATGAACCTGGTGAGGACGCCCCATGCATGTTTCTATACCAAAGACAGAGAGTCATATTCCTTTTGGTTACTATAGAATGAGCGTCTCTGAGTATTTGGTCCCAGCTCACAGAAAATTCACAACAGATTGGTGAAGCAGCTTGCATGGTGCCCTGGGCAAATGTGACAGTGAGTAAGCAGTGACAACTCACCAGTTTTACTTTGAGATCGACAACTTGTTTAACAGGGTCTGCGATTTCATCATTCTGCAGGAAAGTGTCCTGATACCTTGAGAACCTAGATACACAAGAGTTATTTGCACAACTCATTGCCATACGTTGTAAATGATGAAGTACTGAATGTGTACAGCTTTCTGTTTTCCCTTAGTACAAAAAGCCCAGAAAGACAGCTTCACAAAGGAACATCTGTGAATGTTAAACTTTTATGCTTTGAAGCGATCTTGTAAAACATCTGTTGGAAAATATGGATGCTTTATGGGTAGGGCTGATAGGCCCAGTGCTATGACTGAACAACATGCTGTCCTATATCCTGAGGACAGTGACAAAAGATGCAATTTAAATGAATCCCAACTACAGCTCAATATGGAAGTAATATTATGAAGCAGATTATCAGAAGTGTTTAGTGAGCAGAAACATCTAGTATGACGCCAAATGAAGGATACCAGTGCCACATTTCCACTGGCTGGAAGTAGAAATAACCCTAATCATCAGGGTGTGTCATGATGTGATCACTCATCACCATTGCGTACCAGTTGATCTCCAGAGATTTGGTGACCATCTCCTGGGCAAAATAGAGCTCATCTGCAGTGACGTGAGACATTTGGGGGATCTTGGATATGATAGGAGCATTGCACTGGAGGTATTCCACTACATAAACAGAATCAGAAAGTGTTTCAAAAAATGCATTTGACATAAAATATATTGCTGTCGTCATGTGAAATTCCATTAACTACAATTTTGATGATTTTCTTGTTTTTATGTTTTTACTTCAACTGAAGGATTACATGGTCTTCTAAAATTCTCCAACCTCTTGGGCTTACGAAACTCTTTAAAAAGTATTGTCATCAAATGCATTGTCATCAAGCTAAAAACAAGGCTGTATTTTTCTTGGTTCCTGAAAAGTTGACATTTTGGAGATACAAAGTTTTTACACGATGGCAACAGCGTGCTATGAATTAGTGTACATAAGAAAATGCCTCAGCAATGATAAAACAGTGCACTCACCAACATCTGCACGTCTGAAGAACTGCTTTACAATGTTGATGATCATGGCCCGCTGGAGGCCAATATTGTTCACATTCCGCAGCTTTTCCACAACCTGGTAGAACTTCACAGCTCGGTGGGCATTGAACTGCTTCAGGTAACTCGCAAAATAGTCCTGGTTGGTGGTGTTCCTCATGGCATCCTTGAAATTCCTGTTATAAAACCATATACGTCTCAAACTTGGCATTATATTATTACAGTCTATTCAGTGAAAAATATGCTCAAAGGGAGGTACCTTGGCCTCATAGATGACTTTGGAACAAAACTAATTTCCTTCAACTCTTTCAAGGAGGATAATGTTTCCTCTGGTGGCTTCTCTTCAACCACTGATGAACCACATTATGAGGAGAAGGTCAAAAAGTTCGTGTCAAAAAGGCATTGTTAATGGTAAGCAGTCATAATACATGCTAAGACATGCTGTTTGTCTTACCTTGCTCTTCTTGTTGCAAGGTGCGACTGCACAGATGGAGTGTTTTACTGACCTCCTCCACTGCAACCTTAGGATACTTCTGAGCCAGAGTTTCAAAGGGAATATCATACAAATCTAAAAAAGATGCAGGATGAACGCTGATATTTGTAAACACTGTACACCGCATCAGAAAATGTAAGCATTCCAATTAACCAGATTTACTGTGGTGGTCTTACTGGTCTTTCTATAGTACAGGTGGACAGAACCACCCATGCTCACGTCCTCCATTGGTAACAACGCCCAGGTCTCCTCTGTAAGGGGTCCAACATCTGTGTAGCCACAGTAAGCCTGACACAGAGCCAGGGCCTCTCTCGTCCTCTTCACCTGCTGCTCTGGAGCCCTTGGTCCATCAGGTGGTGCTGTAGACCCACAGCTGACTTTCCCTTTCACTTTAGCCAAACTGAACTGGAAAAACATATCAATGACAAGAGGTTACTAAGGATGCTCAGTTTTTTTGGAAACAATACACAAGCTGTCAGTGTATCACCGATGAAGCATATACTGCAGGTTTAATTACCATATACATGAGAATGCATTTGTCTTCCTCATCTAAAAATGCATAGTAGGAGGGAGCCAGAATCTGTTCAAACAAGGAAAGAAAGCATTGAGCGTACAGCAAATTATGTATTCATAATACATGCCAAAGAGAGATGTCATTGAATTCAGAGTCCATTAATAGTTTATATTATAGTATTTTGTTCTGAACTTTCACCTGGCATAGTTCCTGCTTAGCAGTGTGAATCCAGGGCATCACATTTCCAGAGGGCAGGAGGCTGATAAGATGCATGGTTGTGGGTTTAGAAAGCATGGTGGTGCATTTCTGCCCCTGATGACTAACAGCATCTTTAAGATACACTGTCACTATCTTCTTGGCCAGAATCTGCCGCAGAGCTTTGAAAGGACCATCCTCTGTCTTAAGAAGCAAGTTCAAAAAGCTGTCCAGCTCCTGCCATAGTCCCAGGTGGTGCACCATGATATTTTGGCCCTGGGCCCTCAAGAAGTCTTCATAAGGACCACCAGCCACTGCATCAGCAGACAAACCCAGGGAGAGGTGTTCATCGTAAGCCGGGACAATGGCTGGTCTGGGTTGGAGATGAGAAGGACGCAGGGGATTGGTGGTGATGATGGACGGTAAATGACATATGGGTGTCTGCATGCAGATGTGAGGAGGAGTCTCTATGTCTTCCTCCAGGCCGGGCAGGATTTTGGAGTTCAAAATGGGTGGGAGGTTTACTCTGCTCCCCAGGGTGACAGAGCTCATCTCTGTGAGAGGAGCACTTCTCTTGGCCTTGCCGCTCTTCATTCTCTTGTTACCATTTAGTTCACTGGATGCTCTGATGTTGTTGCTGCCAATGGTTTCTTCTGCACCTCTGCTTCTGATGTGCACTATGTTGTTGCACCTACCCTTGTCCCCCTTCCCTTCCAAGGGTAACCATTTCCACAGACCAGGTCCATCATGCTTCCCTGCAGCACCAACCCTTATTGCTGTGCCAGGCCTTTGATAGGAGCTGAACAGAACCCTCTTTCTCATTTTGGAGCAGTAGGTCTTGATAACTGTTGGGCCATTTGATGATTCAAAGTCAAAACGCCAGCTTGTTGGATCTGAAGGTTTGTGGGTCACTAGAGGAATGAGGCCAGAGGCAACATCTTCATACTCTTTGGCAATGGATGAACACTCATTCAGGCTGGTGATTGCTGCTTTGCAGACACGGAGACACTGAGGTAGCCAATAGCACTGGAGCCTCTTCAGAGCTTTAGATCTCATCTGAGTCAGGATCTGCTTCTTGAGTCCATCAGGCTGGCTACCAGCTAATTCCACCAACTTCTCTGAACATAACAGTATATACACGTAATGCACATGAAAGTCTGCTCAATTTCAACTCAACAGCCTAAAATATTAAGTGATTATCTGTGTTAGCACTTCTGATGTACATAAGGGTGGGAAAATCAAAACAATGTAACTGTATTCTTTTTTTAAGTCCCAAGTGTACCAGAGGTGATGTGACACGTTCTCATAATATTGGAGCTGTCAGAGAGGTGGGTGGCCTTGATGACAGTGAACAGGGCCTCGTAGCGGTTCCTCTGGGTCACATCCCTATCCCAGTCAATGTGGAGCAGTCTGTCTACTCTCACACAAAATGTCACAAGCTCCTCTCCTTCACATACATACACACATACAAAGGCACACACACACACACACACACACACACACACACACACACACACACACCATAACATTACCAAATAGCATACAGCCATTTTACTAATGCCTAATAACATATAACTAAATGCAAAGGGACATCTGAAAGACAAAAGGACACACCATGAGTGCCCCTGACAAAAGAGCAGAAGCGCCTCATTCCTCGTACAGTGCCCAAACATCTTTTCAGCAACCACTGGTCTGCCAAAGTCATCTTCAACACCTCTGACATCATCAAGGACAACCAAGGGATGAGAATAAAAACAATAACGTGATACCATACCACACATTTCTCTGTGATTTCACAAATCTCATTGATATATTGAAAAATGTTAAAGTACAGTATTTTCCGTATTCATGAAGTGCATGGTTTGAGAAATTACCTTTTGATTGACATGTTGAATACCCAAGCAAATCTTTGCATAGGATGTAATAATGATAAAGCTCAGTTTGTTTGAAGTATGGAAAGCGATGAAATCTCATCCACTGGTAAAATCCACCTTCACTTGCAGCCTTTATGAAGAGGGATAGGCAAGTAAGCATTTGAGTCCCTATGTCTTGTTTGTTTTGAATGAAACAAATGAAATAAGTAGCTGATGATCTGTCACAAATTGAAATCATGATTACCTTTCCCAGTGGGATTTCAGGACACAGGTACCACCTGTTTTCAGACCGAACATAAAGGGGTGTCTGACCAAACACCTAGGAATGTAAATATGGAATTATTAAACAAAAAATAAACTTAGAGATGCTCAACAAATCATGAAAACAGAATAGACTGCTATTCGGGAATGAACACATACAGGCAAATTCATGTAGGTGTTGAAGAAATCCACAAACACATCATCGGCAAAAAGGTCTGCCAGCGTTTTACTACATTTTCTTCCTGAGGATTAATGACAAATAAACAGATTATATTTAATTAATCTTTAATGACGGATACCAAAGAAGCAGATTATTTCCAACAATACAATTTATGCACCTACCTATTCTGGGAGCCATCTCAGGGATGTAACTCATCTCACCATTTCAATGGACATTGTGCCTAACACATGATACTTTTATGTCCACAAGAGTCAAACTCAATCAAGAGGAATTTTCAAACACATCAGCCAAACTGGTAAACGTCTCGATTTGGACGCTCTTTGTGACGTCATAAACACTGGAGTTCCCCATGTTGAACGCTCTCTTCTCCACAGATGGCTATTCTCTGCATAGTGACATGGAGACATAATAATGCAGTAATATGATCAATTGTTGTGATATTATGTTATTGATTATCCTCATGCGATATTTTACTGTTCACTGTCTGATTCCCCCTACCCCAACACTCCCTTCGACCCCACGCTGTTTACCATGATGAGTATTTGTAACTTGCTCTGTTTTGCAAAGCTTTTTAAAAAAAAAAATCTCCACAAGATCACAATAGATCTTGGTGGTAGGGAAAACAGCATTGCTATTAATGATGATGATAATTATTATAAAATCTGCATGGGTGATATGCATGCAAGGGTATATAACGTTAATTTGCTCACGTGGGCACCTTATACAAAACCCGAGTCTACTGACATTTTTTCATAGTGGAATTATGCAATCTGTCCCACTAAAACCAGTTTAGCTCTAACTCACTTCTACCACATGGTGGCGTTCAGAATTGTAAACTACCTCGAGTTTGTGTTGAGCGTGTCATGTATGTCTCACACCGTTGTGACCTTATTTGTAACAAATATTGAAACAAAATATTTTTCTTTTAAAAAGTGAACAAAACAGCCTAAAGTCCAACCTTGTTCTAAGCAATTCCGCTGTACCTCTCGGACAAAATACTGGTTAAGACTGTAATTCCTGATCACATTTTATGTGAATGTACAAGGATGTAAAAGTCACGCAAGGAGACACGCGGAGTGGATCATGCTAGAGGGCGGTGCGATTCCGTTTCCAGTCGGTCCAATGATTTGGCTGCATGCGCCTTCAATCACCTCGGATGAACGCGCCGGGGTTTCTCTGGCCAATCAAAGACGCCACGTCCAGTTCCTGTCGTTATAAATGTGCCTGGATCCGGAGTTGTGGTAGCGGAGAATGAGAGCTACTACCGAGACATCACACGAGAACACATTGGACCTGCCAGTCCTTTAGTTTTTATTTCAATTTCCTCGTATTCCCAGGTAATTTCATTTTTCATGTATATTTTCCTAGACAGGCTATATTTGTGGCGTCTGGTGAAACTCAGCCTGTATTCATTTGAGTATGGGGCAATGAAGTGCTAATTAACTTCATTCATTATTCGTATTGCTTCAGAGGCTCGGAAAACATGAGGTTAAATCTGTTTTGATGTGTTTGTGTATTTCCTCAGTGTTAGGGTTTTAGTTGTATCGTATGGTTGGCAACGAGGAAGCCAATGATGTAATATTGCCTCAGTAGTAATGTCACCATGACGACAGCGGGCGGTAAAGTCACATGGTAGGAGTACATCTAAAGTTCTGGGTTAAATTGGGGTTTTATGTTGGGTACATAATGCGGACCAAGCAAGCTTTTGTTGCCGGTATCTCTTGTTAAATTTAGGCTTACCGGGGAACATAAGGGTGATGGAAGGTGGCTTCCTTTTGTTACGTTTCCGAAATGGAAAAAAACGTTTGAGCACCACAGCTGTATTAATCCATGGAACAGGAACAATGACTGTTTTCACCGCACGCTGTGTTACGCAACATGCGCCTCAGCGTGGCCGAATAACTCGCGTGTAACAATCTTGTGCCTGCTCTGTTCTCGTCCACAGGTGTGTTATAGTAGGAAATAAGATGGCCACGTCCGCCAGCGCTAGTTTGAGTAAAGCTGTCAAACAGCAGTACATGGAGCTGCCTCAGGGGGATAAAGTGCAGGCCATGTACATTTGGATTGACGGAACCGGAGAGGGGCTGCGATGCAAAACCAGGACTCTGGATTCGGAGCCCAAAAGCATCGAAGGTAAGCAGCCTTCAGTGGACGGTGGTGTAATCTTACTTCACGTTTTCTAACATATTGGTAAAGATGATGCCCTGTTTGGCGTGTAGAAGGCTAACATTTACCAACTATTCACTGTAGTGCTCGTTTTCCTCCATCTGCAGATTTACCTGAGTGGAACTTTGACGGTTCCAGCACCTACCAGTCAGAGGGATCCAACAGTGACATGTATCTGATTCCTGCTGCAATGTTTCGTGATCCATTCCGTAAAGATCCCAACAAGCTGGTCCTGTGTGAAGTGCTGAAGTACAACCACAAGCCTGCAGGTAACATGGGAGCTCTGAATCTGTTGTTTGGGTAGGGGGTTTAGCAATTGATCTGGTTGGTCTTTTTATGTCTAATTGGAAAATTCCTGCACACAGAAACAAACCTGCGAATTACATGTAAGAAGATCATGGACATGGTGGAAGATCAGCTGCCTTGGTTTGGCATGGAGCAAGAGTACACCATCCTCGGCACAGACGGACACCCTTTTGGCTGGCCATCTAATGGTTTCCCTGGACCACAAGGCAAGGAGCTAGTACAGTATAAACAAGTGTTTTGATCCATGCATAGACATCTGGATGGTTTGTTTGACCAGTCCTTGTTTACAGGTCCTTACTACTGTGGTGTGGGAGCAGACAAAGCCTATGGCAGAGATGTAGTGGAGGCCCATTACAGAGCCTGCCTGTATGCTGGAGTGCAGATTTGTGGCACAAATGCAGAAGTGATGCCTGCTCAGGTAATTTTAAAGAAATGTTAAATGCTTTGGCTGTGGTTTTGTGGCTTTAGCAACCATTCACAAATCCAGCTCAAGCAATGGTGGACTTAGACTTTGTTTTTGTGTTCAGTGGGAGTTTCAGGTTGGCCCTTGTGAGGGTATCAACATGGGTGATCATCTCTGGGTGGCACGCTTCATCCTGCACCGTGTCTGTGAGGACTTTGGAGTGGTTGCCTCCTTTGACCCCAAGCCAATCCCTGGTAACTGGAATGGTGCTGGCTGCCACACAAACTTCAGCACAAAAGAGATGAGGGAAGATGGTGGATTAAAGTGAGTGTTGAACTGGCAGCTTTGCTAATGTAGCTTTGTTTCTGGCATGAAATTACTTAAATAGTTTTAATGTTTCAGATGGTAACACTGTTTTTGTTTTTTTTCCTTCAGAGCCATTGAAGAGTCCATTGAGAAGCTCGGGAAGAGGCACCATTATCACATTCGTGCCTATGACCCCAAAGGGGGGCTTGACAACGCCCGCCGTCTCACCGGCCATCACGAAACCTCCAACATCCATGAGTTCTCTGCAGGTGTGGCCAACCGCGGTGCCAGCATTCGCATTCCTCGCAGTGTTGGCCAGGAGAAGAAGGGCTACTTTGAGGACCGCCGTCCATCCGCCAACTGCGACCCCTATGCTGTGACTGAGGCCCTAATCCGCACCTGTTTGCTCAGCGAGGAGGGAGATGAACCAGTGGAATATTAGATCCACATCTCTCTGGACTGAGTCTCACTGCCCTCCTTTCCTGATCTTTTCTTTAACTGGCTGTCAAAAGTCAAACTAGTACTGTATTTGTTTTTATTTTTTCACTGAAATGATTTTAACCTACATTTTTAAAATAGCATAAAGTTGGCTGGTCAACTTAACCTTGACAAGGTGGTCGTATCCTTGGTAGTTACGGACATGGCATTGACAGCATATGCCTTTCCCCTCCTGTTTAGAAGGGATTGGCTTTTGTAACATTGTTTTAAAGCCTGTGTCATGATACACCCTTCCCTTTGTATGTTGATGACTAAAATGAACTAACTAGAACATGGACACTGAACAGTAGAGCTGCAAGGCTGGACAGCATGTGTAACTTTTTAATAAATCTGTGACTAGTTTGTGTACTGTTAATATATGTTGACCTGCCTTTTCAACTATTCAGTCTTCAATGTTACTAAACTTTGATTAAGAAGTGTCTATTTTTAAATGGCAATGTTTAATGTCTTCAGATTTTGACACTCTGGGTCAAGTTGTATGGTACACTCTGTAGATGTACCCTGATGTTTGTTGTCCAAATGTGGTGGATCTGTCCATATGCCATTTGTAGAGTTCCCGTATGACTCATGAAGGAGTTTTATCCTTTTGTCAACTGCTATATTGTAATGCACCTGATTTGGTAAAACATCAATTTACTGAGCCTGGTGTTTTTTATTGAAACATTTAAAACTTTTATTTTTGCCACAACATGACTTGTTTATGGTTCTTGACTTTTATTAAGAATTGACACAGCAAAGACCCTGAGGCTTATTCACTTCCCATGGGCGGCTTTGTAAGACTGTCTGCAACAAGGTGGATCGTGTGAGAAGCAGTGTGTTGTGAGTGGTAGTGTCTGTTTTAGTTGGGTTGTAAACATCACCAACAGAACATTACATTTTTTTATTGAGCCTGGTATCCAGTCTGAAGCCCAGCTGCTGACACAGCATTTTACTGTTAAAATGGTAATACTCAAAGCACCCACAGAGACAGGCAGCTCCAGTAGCGTCTCTCTCTTGACACCGCTCTCTCGTGCCAAAGAAATGTTCTGATGTTTTAGCGTGGCAAACATCTTAGCTTGTGTTGACAGGACATGTCCGTGCATTTTAAGCACTGTTGCTAATTTCTCAGGCAAGTCATTGGAGACCAGACCGCACGTGGTGTACTCACAAAATAGTCAGGATTAACTGAACTAGCCTGGGGCCAATATTCCAGGAACTGCTTTGTCACAAGCACACTGGAACAAAGCACGTGCTGGAATAACAGGTAATTAGAAAATGCTACTCTGAAGATCCGATCCAGTTTATCTATATTGCCATATGATGACTTTGCAGCCTGTTGAGAACCAAATGTGCCAATTCAGCATTATCCCAGACAAAGCTGCTGTCTAGAGAGCATGAGTGCAGGTTTTCAGGAAGGGGGTGGGAGTCACAGAATTCAACAGACTTACCCATGATGGAAATTATTTGTTTGTCTTCTAAGGGAACAAAGATCATTTCACTCACACTTCACAAGAAGCATGGAACAGCCACATTTCATGGGGCATAAATATTTACCTTCGGAGTTCATTCTTGTACTGCGGGGGAAGGGCTGCAACCTTTTACCTACATCCCAACTGCCCTCACAACAGAAAAGTTATTTTTCTCAGTGATTGGCTTCACGAGGAACAAGTTAGCCAATGGAAATGTCAAAGGCACGTGTCCTGTTTCAGGGGATGTTACCTGGCATAAAGCCAAGATATGCACTCTTAACTTTGCTTCACTGGGCTTTTTGCCCAAATCTAAAAATACTCCCCCTCTCAACTTTGTTTTGTACCTTTGCACGTGTCTCTGTGCAAAAAGTCAAAAATGTAGGTCAGAAAATATCTTTCTAAATGTTTTCATGAAGTGAGAATATTTTTTTGCTTCACATAGAATGAAGGAAAATAATATTCTAATAATTACAATTAGGCATTAGCATTCTGTCCTGGCATAAAAGTACTTGATCTGCGTCTGCCCTATATTCATTTTAGCAGCCACGGCCACCACAGCAGAAACATAGTAAACACTGCTATAGAAAATGTTAAATTAAACACACTCACACATACACAAATTTTAGTACTGCAACTAAAATTACCACCAAAACATGAACAATATTAGATTCAACATTATTGTCATTGCACAGAGTACAAGTACTGAGAAAACCAAATGCAGTTTAGCATCTAACCAGAAGTGCAAATAGTAAAGTGCAGATGGACTTTACTATGAACCCAAACCAAAACAATCATAACCACCACGGCTACAAACAAGGGAAACACTGACTCACAGTATTTGTCGTATCATTAATGTCATGCCACTGGCCATGATTCCCAGAATTCATTCCCATACTCCCATTCAAATTCCATGTAATCAATCCATCCTTCTATCTAGGTACCCACTATTGCTATTTGGCACCTATATGGTGAGAATCTCTCTCTCTTCCTGTTACTTAACACTGTGAGTGTTTCAAGATGTGTTTATAACTAAAGAGAGGATGTAGTGATTTTGTTTACTGCATCGCCAGAATCCATGGAAGGCACCTTAATGATATTTATTCAATATCTAGACCCATTCCTCTCCCACTTCACTGCTTGGAAGCTCAATTAAGACCCAAACTAGCACGCAGAATCCAAATAACCGTCTGCCTGGGAAGCTGAAATGATAGGGAGACACTGGACAAAGGATGGGGAGGGATGCTGCTCTGTTGCTATGACAACCACCGGAATGTACAGGCTCGACCGAGTTGGTTCTTGTATAGAGTGGGAACAGTGAGAAAAAAAACCACATCCATGTTATGTAAGGAGGGAAATCGGGTCTTATAAATGGAGCTGCACAATAACCCCCTGGCTAAACACAGCTTTAAGATGTTCAGTTGGTCAATTGTGTTGGTCAATGCAAATGCAATGCAAATTCTACCACCCCATTACATATTCATATTGTTAAAATGGAACAATGACTGACATTTGTGTAATTGAATGTAAAAACAGCACGTGGAATAGCTACATAAGCAGCATGTGCATGAAGCATCCATCGTTTAGGAGAATTGAGGCATTGCCTTTCGGTGCATGCATAAATCTCCTCACTTGGGCTGTATAGTTGTATAACTCACATTCCAGTTCAAACCAGTACTGGGTCTCATTCTACAATGTACAACACAAGAAGGAAACACTGCATGAATGACATATTATAGAAAAGATGAGACATGGATAGAATTTCTAAATCAGTTTAGATAGGAATAGCACATTGAGATGCATAAAAGACTGCAGCGTCAGTGGAGGACAAAAGTTGACTCATGGCTCATATCTTGGCAAGGAGTTCCCATAAGCCTATTAAAGAAAAAAACTGAAAACAGGATATTTTTTAGGATGTTTGAGGGAGGGATATTTCATTTTGAATACATCCCATCCCATTTTTTTCCTTGTCCTCTGTGAGGGTCCAAGGCTGGGGGATGTTGTTGTCACATGTTGGGCACTGTGAAGCCCTTTGAGACTGTAAACAGTGATTAAGGGCTATACAAATAAATGTGATTTGATTTGATTTTAGAGATAACACTGCTCTCTATCTGCCTGTGGTTTGATCAATAACTACTTGTAGTGTGTAGTGAGAGTAACTTTGACCTATATTTCTAATTCTAAACTGTATTTCTATAGCACTTTCCAAAACAAATGTTACAAAGTGAGGCACAATCAAGGCACATAAAAATTTAAAACAAGGAAATGAAATAGAAAAATACATAACACAGGTGCAAGAATAAAAACATAAAAAGGCTTGTTACAGACCCCACTCCCACACACACAATATTCACACTCACATGCATTTACATACAAGGCAAAGCTGATCACACATGCTCACATTAGTTCTAGTGTTAACACATTCACATCCACAGAGGCAGAGAATAACAAGACATGTTTACATCCAAAGCATAGACACACATTCACATGGTTTGGGATTTACACAGAGGCTGAGTGAGGCTATACCTTCACTAGAAACCTCCTGATTGGTTGAGGAGTGTGGTGTGATTGGACTGATGCTAGATCCTCTACAGCCACTCATGCTTACCTGCACCGTGATTGGTCACACCATTGCGTATGACACAGTGACACAGTTTTGACTGTACTGCTGCAGTACATACTGAGAGACACTGCTTTTGTTTCTCACAGACAGCGTACAACGCAACTAGAACAGTTTATCACTCCACAGCTGAAACTGTCTTGTGTTTTACAGTACAGTGGGGCTGTTAAGGGTTCACTACTTATCACTTATCACACTACACTTTATCCATACCCATTCACATTCAGTCATTGCCATTGCCCTGCACTTTATCCATATCTATTCACATTCATTCACGGCCGTGCACTTTATTCATTCCCTTTCACACTTATGCATTGCCATGCAGACACTTTCGCCACTCTCATTCCCTTTCACATTCATTCATCCATCACCATTCTTTAACTCTGTATACATGTTCCACATATGTACCATTCATTCACTCTTCGCTCTTCCAAGTCGTATTATTCTATATATGTAAACATGCCATCCATCCGCTGTACATCCTGGTTCTATGTCACCTAGTATTGTGGTATTTATTATTTATTTAGGCCTTTGTATACTGTATTTTGTACATTCTGTTTCTTGTGGTACTGTTATGCTGCTGCAACCCCAGAATCAATAAAGTATCTATCTATCTTAAATTGAAGTCTGATAACAAATAAACATTCAGTGTCTGAAATGTGTTTACAGCCTGCTTTCACTGATAGTAATATATTTCCACAAACACCTGACTAGTAATTTATAAACTTGTGTATAAAGTGATTGCCCAACAGATTGTACAACCCCTGGCTGCAAACCATGGTACCATGTCCTGCCCCAGTTACTCTTGACCCACTTGGATTGCTAGGAGGAATTTTCAGACCAAATACTTGACTAAGCATTTCCTTTGCTCAAGAATCCAGCTGGGTAATGCTTTAACATGGCCCTGTGTGTGTTTGTTCCAAACTTGCTGTTATTCAAAGCTTTGATTATCCTGTTGTACTCCTAGTGCTCAATCAATGATTAAATAAGCATAACTTTGAATTTTGCTCTAGTTTGCTAAAGCCCTATTGCTAATGCACATGTTGTGCTGTTGACTACCGTTGGCATCTCTGATCACAAAAAGCACTTGTCAAAATTTCACCAAAGTTCAAATAGTTCACACTTCCATGAGTGGAATACTGAGTTGCCAGAGTGAATGGCTAGTTGCCTCAGTGATGGCCCAATTCAAGTCTCAGTTGGAAAGTACTGCAAGGCAATGGAAATTCACAAGAAGTTCTCCCCTCCCCCATCAGTGTCCTGCTGATTTATCTGCAGGGGGTGTCCTTTTGCTCACACACAAAACAATGAACACCCCCCTCCACCCCCAAAGTCCTACTTCAGGACAGGCGAAAAGACATGCATGTCCTACAAGGACTTTTAGATCTTGTGCTATTGTATCTGATGTCTGGGTTATTAACATGGTGATTTGGCTAGGATATTTTTGCTTTCAAAATGTAATTGTACCTTTGAACAACTTGTTCTTGTGTCTATCCAGTGTTCAGTCAGGTTTGAAATTGATGAAACTTAGGGAGAAATTAGGTCATTGCAGCAGCAGACAGTAAATAGGATACAGGCAGCAAAGAAAAGAGAATAAGAATGAAGCAAATGAGGAGTATTAAACATAGCACAACCAACAATTACAACACGGGGATGTATTAAGCATTTTTCTGCATGATTTTAGATGGGGTTCTTTTACAGGTGGAGACCCATGTGAGCATGGGGAGAACATGCAAACTCCAGACAGAAAGGCCCGGGAGATAACCCACCTGGGCAGCCCAGAGTCAATAGCACCCCAGACAGGAATCAAACCACAGTGCAAGCACCGTGCCACACACACTTATTCTTATAAGTACAACTATAGGAATGAAAAGTCTGAAATAGAAGAATAACAGTGTGTATGCATATGAGAATAACATCATGTATAATAATAAATAATAGTATGTATACAGTAGAGCATATTGAGACATAGAACAGCCACTGTCTACTCATCTTAGCTGCTTCAGCTGTTTAGGTGCTGTTGTATCAGGACACAGAGGACATATGGGGTCTTCACCTACCACTGGTTGATATTTTGGTGTGATGCCAGCAAATCATAGCTTCTTCCTATCTACACTTTGTCTATTGACCCTGCTTTTCTTCCTAATGCATTTGCTCCACTATCAATTTCAACTTTTCTAAGGTCGTTGCTTTGTTCCCTATATCACTTTGTCTAATTGCTGATAGTGCTTGCAGAACAGTTTCTGTAGTCCATTTCCCCCCAGCTGTTAGAGCAGGATTGGGTGTCAAACCATGTGCCATGGAGGGCCGAGAGTATGCAGGTTTTTGTTCCAACAGAACAATACACCAGGTGATTTGACCGGTTATCACACCCTCAACCAGTGAGGAGGGACTAAACAGTCTTTGGTTGGAATGAAAACCTGCATACACTCGGCCCTCCATGGCACACTGTTCAACACCCGTTAGTGTGTACTACACTTCTTATTGCTGGATCTTTAGACTCACAGCATTATTAGCTCCAATCTTTCTTTTGCAGATTTGAATTAATCTGTTAGACTATATAGAAGTAACTTAAAAACTCCTTTCCCATACAGAACCATACTACTATGCCAGTGTAGGACTGCAAGCCACTCCCCTAAGATAAGATAACATAAGATAAGATAATGTGGTGCCACCGGGGAAAAGCCGGGATTCCCTGACCCAGTTTGAGGGCATGTCCATATCAAAGATCTTGAGGCAGGGTTCAAACAAAAACCAGACTTTTACTGTCGTAATTCAAACGTTAACTTAAACTTCTCTTATACATTCAATATTGTAAGCGGGCTCTCCAGAAGCCTCCCTGGCTGCTCTCTGGGTCATCTCTGGTTGTTCTTCCATTGTGGACTGCCAACTCCCCTCTTAAGTTGCTGCCACACTATCAGCGCCCACCTGGCTAATTTATGATATGGTCCAGCTGGGGCAAGATGGCCGACTGGCTGTGGCATGCTGGGGAATGTAGTCCATTCCCCCACAGTTTCTCCATGGCAGATGCCCCAGTCTGCCACAATAAGATAAGATAAGATACAAAAAAATACAATAATATTTAAGATAGACTATTTTCATCATCATAGTAAAGAGTGTCTACTGGCTCAAAAGAATTGTCATTATGACAAATATTGAATGATTTACAGATGTTTTCAGTTTGCAAATTACTTAATTACGAGCTAATTATAGCTAATTATACTCTCTCACTCCTCAACCTCCATTATGGGTGTCTCATATGGATGTCTCGCCCAGGGCATCAGCATGAACCTTAGACATAACAACTTTAGTTTATTACATCCTGTCTTAACCTCTGAGTCTGCTCTTTGTCTTTAAGACAGTCTGTTGCCTTGTGCTTGTATCTCATCACAAATCAAACATTTAAAGGTATGCGGATATATCATGACGTTCAAACCATCAGAAGCTATCAGGTCAGAATTTAACTCCATCATGGTACCGTGAAAATCACACAGACTGAACTTAGAGTTCAGTGAGGACATTGACATTAAATTCTATAGTTAAATCTCTATAACACATTTTGTTTTTACAAATAAATCATACTGTCTCCAACATTTACTACTGTCATTAATGGATATGGATAAATTGCTTCAGCCAATCACAAGCAGCATGGCTGACAAATGGGTTGTGTCAGCCAATTACAAGCAGCCTCAAATAAGAGCTGGTAGCATTCTTGCATGCAGACAATCAAGGGCATTGGTGTGACATTGGTCACAACTCATTTATTTAGTACAGCTTACAACCTGCCTTCACTCCCATCTCTCTCATTGTCTGCTTGTCTGCTCTCTATCATTTACTTCTTCTGCTAACTACCCTAGTGCTTCCTGGTGTTCTCACATCCATTTACTCCTACAGATACAGTATACTGACTGCTCTATGAACATTTTGTGTAGAGCCTGGAAATCAAGACAGGGTTGAATTCTCTGTAAGGTAAATCCTTTGTTGGTTACTTTGAATAGACACCTCCTAAGGCCCAGACAATGGCAGTGGGACATTGAGTAAAAGCAGAACTGCATTGTCTTTCTTTGCTTAACCATCAACATGCTTCTAGTGCTGACCAGCTGAAGACAGGAGAAGCCTGTTTGTCATTTTCCCATTGAGCATGTTCAACTATTGTCCACTCCCTTAACAAAGGGAATGCTTATTCCTCCAGGATTCATGCTGTCATGTGTCAAACACCTGTGTATCATCTCCCTTTACATGCACACACTGACACATGAGTATTTCTAAGCTGCAGTGCACGCAAAAGCGCTCCCAGGCAACATACTGCCTGGTTGTGTGTGGAGCGATACATACACATTAAAGTAAGCTCATTAAAGTACCCTATCTCAAATCCAGGGACAAACAGCAATGTCAAAGTGTTTCTTCATCATTTAACAGTGATCGTTATATCCCAGACCTGAATCATGATAAGGCACATATCAGTAAGATGGAAAACACATAATACAGATACAGATAATAAACAGAGAATATAATCATTAGAATAATCTTGATTACATTTGCCCTGGCAAGAAATAAAACAGACAAGTTCTGCTGCATAAGCCGAATGGTGGAGAGCTGGATGACGTGGCTTCGTATTGTTAAAGGGAGTCAACCTTTGTGAAATATGGCAGTCATATGGCGGAAAAGACACAATAAAATCTTTATGTCTGTGTGTGTGGAGGGAGAGAGTTTTTCTGGGCACAGAGAGACAGATCTCTGTATATGAGATTATATATAATATATAACAACAAACAACCAGATATTTTTCACCCTGTACTGCTTTGCAGCTGTAGTCTTAACCACAGGCACAGAGATATCCCAACTAAATTCTACTGTAACTGTAAGGATCCAGGGTTAATGTGGCAATAAGTGGTCCTTGGTCACAATACCCCAAGCACCAACTGCATTCACTTATCACCTTTCATGAGTGATGGTGGCCTACACTGGCATTACATAATCTCCAGGATGTATGCTTTGTGTGTGTGTGTGTGTGTGGGTGGGTGTGTGTGTTTGTGGAAGTGAGTTACAGCACATGAGCGCATTTTATGCACATGCATAAACATGTAAAACACATTGTCCCTGTATGCAAGGTTGTTTGATTGTGTACCTATTCACATAAATGTACACCAAACTCATTTCCGCTCCATTCATATTCACATAACGCGGAAACCATTGAGCAATTACTTATGGGTGGGATCATATATATAAAAGTGGAGCTCATATAACTGTTGTATTATTACATAAGGACATTTGAATACATTTGAAAGCAATTTATGTGCACACACTAAAAATAAGTTATTTTCAGTTACCGTTCATTTGATGTGTTTTACTGTTTGTTTGTTTGTCTTATGTTTTTTGTGTATTTTGTTGATTGTGTATATGTGTTGTCTTTTATGCCTCACTGCATCCCAACTTAAAGTCTTGAACTTGAACAACTTTAAATGACTGAAAAATAGAAAAATATGATATTGTATTGTATTACAACAATGGAAATTTGTTTTCTTATGAATTCTATCATAATCTACATTTCTATCAACTGCCGATCATTTCATTCACTTATATTGCCCTACTATATAATTATGCTGATTCAAACAGACTGGTCTGCTGTTGCATAATTGCCAACAGTGTGTCGGGATTAGCACGATTAGCATAGACAAAAGATGAGTCCAAACACACACACAGACACGTGCGCTTCAATATATATTTGCTTGCCTATACATTGGTGCAGGTTTTGAAGGTTTTTCTCGGCTTTTACAATCTGTCTGAATTTGTCAATTTGTTTGCTTCAGTGAAAGAAAATGTAAAGATTACAACAACGATGGATAAATCTCTTGACAGAACACTTAAGGTCTCACGCTAACCTAGAGATTTAAAAATGATTACACATAAGAAATTCCCCTTTTCCACTCCCCACACCCTCTTGAGCTCCAGTAAGATTAAGGCCTGATCATGTATCTGATGGTGCCACAGCAAGTTTGCTACATCCATTAGTCTGTTGCAAGGGCCTAATCCCGCCAAATCCTTTATTTTCCTCAGTATAGAGTAGTCGGATTTACATCCAACGCACACACTACTGCCAACCCTTAAATGAGGCACAACAACTAGGGTAAAGAAGTGAAGTGAGAGTGAAGGAAAAAAACTGCTGCGTTGTTACTCCAAGGATTGTCGTCACAGCAAATCAATTTTCCTTTAATCCACGGCCAGTAATCAAAAAAGAGTGATGGACAGCAGACATGAATGACGCATTTATCCATACGGCTCTGTTCTTGGTGTCCGTCTGCGGCCTGTGCAGTGTAATAGGATCACTGCAATGAAGGGCAGAGGTTTTAGGGAGGTCATGGAACAGTGGGGACACAGCAGGGTAGGAACAGGCCTTTAACATTTAAACCCTCTCAGATCCTGATTGGATAGATGCATGTCTAGTCTTAAAGCCTCACTCGAGAAAAACATGTGTCAAAGCATGTGTGTGGAGAATGAAGAGTTTCTGAATTCATGTTTTGAGAATGTGAACATGAAGATTGTTGTCGACATCATCATTCTTACAACTGTACTGACCAGTTGATAGTGGGATAATCCTAATAACGTAATAAATATCCCATTTGTCACCTACCATTAATGTAAGTACCATTAATGTACCTGTCAGTAATAATTGTTACATTATTGGGTTGGGTTGTTTGTTATTTGTTATTTATTATCAATAACAAGGCTGCGGGTTTTGGCTTTTTCAGATGTAGCACCATAATTGATAATCACATTTGTGAATGGGTGTGTATTGACATTCTCAGTAATGTAATAAAACCCAACAATAATTACATTGACAGGAAAGAAAAAGAAATACATTAATGGTAGGCAACCTTTATTACATTAATGGAAAATGTATTATAGTAACAGAATTGTTACACTATTAACTGCAAGTTTTTTATTACATTAATAATTTACTACAGAAAGGGTAAAGTTATTATTTTAACAACAATCATCGTTGTTGTTGTCTTCATTATTGTTGTTAGCAATATCATCACCATGGCAGGCTTTGACCTTTCAGAACAGGCTTCACACCACAAAGAGAAACAGAACCACGTCTATACTTGACTTCCTTGTTCTTAGAGTAAAGCACTAACCTTGAAGACTAACTCTGGACATGCTGTACAGATTGAGAGCCAATCTTTGCCAAGCAAATAAAGCAAGTACATATTACAGTGATAATCACGCCTGTGAAAAGCCAGTGGGAGCAGCTGTCTCTGTGGTACAACCTACGTCAGCAACAAGGTGAAACAACTGAGATTACAGGGGGTAGAAGGACATTCTCATAGATTTGTATTCTTTGACCAGCTCAAACAGCAACTTGAGCAGAGTTGAACATGCACTTCAACTTTGTTTGTCCCATAACAATACAGCCACTTGCATCCTTTAAAATGTCTTCTCAGCTGGTTATATAGTAACTCACCTGCTACAACAATGAATTTATCTAGGCCTTTAAATCTTTTTTTTAACTTTTAACTTTCTTCCTTGTGACTTTGCACCGGTTATAATTTTAATCTCATAAACAATGACTTGACTGGTTTGGATATTTACCTGGCAAAACTGTAAAATCAATCAATGAAACACTCAATCAATCATTCAACTCCTTATACTTCATATTAGTCTGGTTCAACTCTGAGACTTGAAACCTCATTAAGCCATTCTTAATGTTGAAGCTAGGGATTGCCCTCCAGTGGCCACAGGAGAGAGAGATCTGCAGAGAGGGGGCACAACTCCTGGGCCGCATTGGTCAGGGGGGTTACTAGTATAGCACTGTATGATGGGCACTAAGCCATGGCATGTTACAGCAGAGAGAACAAAGGAAATATAGCAACAAACAATACAGGCATAGTCAAAGAAAACTTGTGTATGGTAACAGTTTACTTCATAGCCTATAAGTCATCTTAATTGACCATTAAATGTTGTGATTATGTTCATCATTAAAATATCAGATATGTAGCTTGGTCTGGGCAAGCCTGAAAGACCAACCGATAAGACAAGAGGATCTACCTGCAATTATCTGAGCCTTTGTCAGAAAGTTTTCTGTAATATGTGTGATACAAAATGCTGTGTTAGAAAATCAGAATCAGGATGAAATTTATTGGCCAAGTACATTCACACATACAAGGAATTTGACTCGGTGATATTGGTGCATTAAAAACCAGACAGGCACAGCAATCAAATAAAGAAACTCAAACAGTCAAACAATATATACATATATACAAGGAAAGAAAGAAATAGTTAAGTGTGTGTGTCTTATTTTTTAAATTTCTTCTTCTAAAAGTCCCTCCAAATTCTCAGAAATGAGATGGGAACCCATTCAGTGGAGTCTGAATTTGGGAACTGTGGCAAAGTTTAATTAGATTTCACCCACATGTTTCGTCTTGCTTGTAATGCTTTGTTGTTTCGCAATGCTTGATTCGTCATGCTACAAAATTTTCCAGAATAAGATTGTAAACACTGAGAAAGTACAATTCTTTGTGCAGAACCCAAAGTACTTTCTTCATAAATCTGTCTCAATTTCCTAGAAAAACACAAACCTTGACCTGGACACATTGTGTCTCTTTATTCTTGTCTGGGTCAACTTCCTCTGTGGCATTTTCACATCTTATTTGCCATTTTGTAACACTAGTACACCTTTTTCTACAAAGCTTTCCTGGCACTTTGAACCTACATAGTAGCATTGTGTTATTTCTTGATGTCCTCTTGGAGTCATTCAATCACTTCCCTGCTTGCTTCCATGCCGAACAGACATTCAGGTAAGCACACACTGGTGCTCCCTCACACCAATAAACAGACAGTGCGTCCCAGGTTGTCCAGTATACCGTGGGAACTGTATCTGTCGAGAGCAGTGAATTGTGGTAAAAGAGCTGTCAAGAGGGACCCAATTCATTTAGTTGGCACACAGAGGCGTGTTCCGTGTAACATCACCCGGCCCGACCGAACCAAGTCAGGCTAGAAGCCTCTCGGGGGTAGAGCACTGTGGCGACTGAAGGCGCTATTATTCAACCTACCCAGCTACAGTACAGTGCACACACACACTGACAAAGACATTTCGCTGAGCCATCTTAATTAAAACGTGAACACAAAGCCAACAAATGGGCTCTTTATATTCCTAGAGCTGTGAGTGAAAAACTCTTGAACAGGAGCCACGATCAGGTTGAGGTCTAAAGTGACTCAGACTGTACTGACACCTGTGTTCTGAGGCATGATATGGACTACTGCCAGCGTTTTCACAAACATGTGTTAAGCCTTGTCCTAATTTCTTGAGAATTTCCATAGTGTTAGGCCTTCATTTATGACAAGCCTTAATTCATGTCTGGAACATCAGTTTTGTTTCTGTCTCCATGCCATTGTCAATGAACCACACCCAGAACCTGCACCTTTCAACCATGTGATCAGTTACAGAATATACAATTGCAGCTGTAAATCTCTGCCAAAAGTATAATGATGGGCACAACAGATTCCAATCACTCAAGTTTAATCGTGTTTGGCAATTATTAAAGGATACAATAAAATGACTTCATCTAGATCAGGGTTTATTTCTTCCAGTCAAATTTGTATGTGGGAAACGCTCCATAGATTTTGATCTGTCTGCTTGCACTTCTGTGTAAAACAGTGTGGCTAGCTGCTGGAGCTTCATTCTGTAAGTATCACTGTCACAACTACCTGTGCACCATGGTTGACTTAAGGTCAAGGAGAGGCACATAGGGGAGAACATAATGAAGGACCTGGACCTGATCACAGGACTATTAATGCCAAGTGGCCCTTTGCTGCAAGGCTGTGGTGTTTTGTGCACAGTACCTTGAAATTCCCATCAGATCAAGACCCTTTAATCCTATTAAGCATGGAGTGAATTGCCATACATCCTAGCAGAGACATATCCTGTGCAAGTTGGATATCATTCCTGTGATATGCTGCAACGAGTAGCAGGGTGATGAGGATATCTCACTAAATGGTCAAAGCCATCATAAGAAAAAATCCCAAACCAATTCTGACACCATGAAATGCAAGTCGGAAGCCCATTGTTTGTAGCTGTATGATAATTAGAACCAACCCAGCTAGCTGTTATGCAAGAGGGGTCTGTTTATTCATGGTGTGTTCAATTTGTGCAAAAGCCTCATCGGAGCTCAATGGCTTCATTATTAGGAGACTGGTTAAAGCCTCTTTCAAACTTCAAACATAAGAAGCCTCGCCTGCTCAGGCACACTGGCCTGGTGGTCTGCAAAAATTGTGTGATTCATTCACCCTGTATGTGTGTAAATATGCTGCAGAGTGAGAATGTATGATGTTTGAATGTATGAGGCCTATTCTGTACTATTGGGTCCCAACAACCTGTGTTCTCATCCACTTCTGATGAACAGTCTGGGAAACACCTGAGTTCACCTATGTTCACGGTACAGTCCATGCAGTAATTCATCTGTGGCCATGCAAGGCTACATGCAAACGGCTCATTGCCTTTCCAGTGACCTGTTAGCAGAGCTGAGGTTTCCGGTATGTTCTACAACACAGAAGTTCACTCAGGTGTTAGCACAGCGAAAAGGGCCACACACAGCTGGGTCATTGTTCCAGACAGGAGGCCTGGAGTGTGTAAAGCCTCATTAAGAGCTGATGGCTATAAGCCTCTTCGACGGTGCTCTCTGCACCAGTAGACACCGAACCAGGTAGAACGCAACAACTACGGACTGGACGTTGAAACCGGAAAATTGCGTGTTTAAATCTCGGTTTAAGGAACCTGTCTTTGTAGAAAAAAGATTTGAAGCAACTGTTCTGTTTGGATAGGGCTGAAATCTATGGGACAAAATAGTCCCACACCAGATAAATACGTTAGCTTTATTGTCAGGCTGTGTATGGAAAGGCCAAGTCCTTTCCCCCATTGACAGTGATAAAAGCTGCTGAGGGATTAGTGCATTGACAGCTCTCAGAGAAATTAAAAAAATGGAATAATTGCCGTTCTTCTCCCCAACTCCTTCTGCATACTCTTCTCTTCCACAGCCAGTTCCATTCTCTATGTAATTGCACATATAACACACAGATTGCTCCACAATCTTTATTGTAACTGTTTGATTTGCTTTGCTGAGAACAAGAGGATAAAGTTCTGGTAGCAGATGTCTGAATCACTCTTTATCCGTCCTCCTCATCAAGTTGGCTTTATTGCTGGTACATTATGTAATGTCATTTTTGTAATGATGTCTTGGCTGTATACATTTCTTTCATTCTTGTGGTCATAAAGTTCTCCATATTTACCAGAGAAACTACAGAGCCAAACAAGTAAACATTGTTGAAGCAAAGAAGGATAAACAATAAAAACTGTGGGTCAATTTGGATATGAAATGAAAACTATGCTACAATATTAGCTGTAATCGTATTTACTTTGAGGAACAAAGCGATATCATCAGAAACTTCTGGGTGACTGTTGAGCTTGAGGAGAGGAGCCATTGTCAGTTTGTGTGAAACGATTGCCTCTTTATGGCATCTTGATTACGCTGACCTCAGCATCACGCTGGCTGTGTGTGTCACAAGGCTAGCCATATGCCAATCACACGGCTCGTGACATTGACACTGGGCACGGTTTTCCTGGCATCTACCAAGTGTTAGGGATAGGGTGCTCTATACAAGGAATTCAATCTGTTATATAAATATTGACAGACAGTGTTTAATCAGATCTTGCTTCTCTGATGTATGAGGCGTTTTTACTGTGATGAAAGTCATGTTTCACTTGTAAAAGTGAGATTGAGTTCAAGGTACTACTGCACTATACACTAACTATCCTGGCTCTATCAAAGACGTTACAGCGTCAAACTACTATGTAAGCAGTATGTGAGCATGATGTAAGAGGGCAGACTTTCTTCTTCATGAGTCAGCTGTGACCATGCTGGCCAGTCAGGCTCAATAGGGGAAACAGCTGCTTCCTTGTGTCGCCGGCCTTTTGACATTTTTGTCACTAAGCAGCAGTAAATGCAGTCTTGGTCTGGTGGAGCCAGTTGTGAACCTAACACACACATTTTTTCACAAAAGGTTCTCAATGATAGTGATATAAGATTCATGTGATGTAGTAATTATTGAAGATGAAACAAAAGCATGTGTTCTGTTCCAACAGTCTTTATTAACATTTTAACATGGTCACAGATCATACTATGTATTGTTTAGGACATCAGCGTTGGGATTTCTAACAGGGCATCAGTAGTGCTGACCATCTGGGGAGCTATAAGCTAAAAGGGGCATATAACCAGTCTGAAGGGCATTTACACCACAGTAATTCCTCCATTCTACGTAGGCTATTGAACCCTGGCGCAAAAGCTTTACCTGTCTTCAACAGCTTTGCAGAGATCATTTAAGGCCACGTGAATGTTTTCATCCTCTCCATGACGTCATAAGACACTTGCTTCCTTCCCTTATCCAGTGTGTTCAGATAAAATGTCAAACTTCGAATAAAAAAATGCCGAAATGTGTGAAATGCTTTGAAACTATTAGGGCCAGCCTGGAAAATCAATTTTAAAGCCAGGTCTACATCTAGTTCACTTGTATAATTTTCACATTGTTAACTGTGTGATCGCTTTTGGTCTGAATATCGGTCATAATCATAAAATACCATGTCAAGCTCTACATAAAGTAATTCTCTTCACTTTCTGCAGCCTAGTGCAGTTTCAGCTGGAAGCCTCAAAGGCCATAAAAAGAGTTGTGCATTGACTATTACTGACAGTGCAACCTGTAGATGAAGGTGGAAATCTAAATGACTGAATACCAAGTATATTGCCTGTTCTCCCTTGAAAGGCTATGTACATGCCACTGTACAAAACTCACCAGAAATGAGTTTGGAAAAGCAGATTTTCAAAAATGCCTTCCTGGGGAGCATCATGCCTAGACCCCCCTAGCATTTCAGGGAAAATGGCCTTTTAAGATTCATGTCATGGCATTTCTGCTTTATTAGACAGTGAAAAGATGGGAATGACAAGCAACAAAGGTTTCAGACTGAATTTTTCAAGTTGCTATGCTGCCAACTGAGCCACAGGGAAAGCTCTGAAGCCTTTAGAGAATTTTGCCCCTTCCTCTTCCAGAGTCAGTGCATGCACCAGGTTTAGAAACATTCAGATCTCCAAAAGAGTTAAAACATTTGCTTTGACCTCTGAACAAACAGGCATTATAACAATGGTCTATTTAGGTTGGCTGCCCGGATCTTGACCCTTGTTTTCTTTCACATTTCCATTAAATAGCATAATGTCTGGTTTCCAGTTTCATGAGTTTCTTTCTTTTCTTCTTTCTTTCACTCTTTCTATGGCTTGTCCACCAAGAGGTGAATAAATGTAATCAGATCGGAAAGAGGGGAGGAGGATTATGGCCTGTTGTTGGTTCAACTTGCTGCCAGGTAATGTCTATTCAAAACAAAGTTCAACAGGAGTAGTGCTGTGACCCATCTGGTGAGGGCCTTGAGTTCAGAATCAATTGTTCAGAGATGAACCTATCAACTCACTGATCGCACTATTTTTCACTATTTAATCAGAAAGGAAATAGTTCCCTGCAAGCTTTAATTCTTTGTATGCAGTGTAACACCATACCTTGTAGGGCAATGGTTGACTCCCTGGGAACAGGGTTAACTAAGCCACTTTGTCTATTAGTCTGTATTGTTAGTGCAGCACTCTACTCCAATGCTGGTGAGAAAAGTCTTGGATAACTGTGACTGTCATAGTGAAAGTGACTTTGTCCTGCCATTTAGGAATAGGGGAAATGCATATTCCTACATATATATATTTTAAGACATACTTTTTAGCAGTGAAATAAAATCAAGTGCCCATATTCTATTATTCAATTTCATGTTTGAGGCTTTGACCCATGTATGCATGATACATTCATTCATTCATTCATTCAATCATTCATTTTCTTTACCTGCTTATTCCTATTCACGTTCACGGTAACTGGAGCCTATCCCAGCATGCACTGGCAGGGAAACACCCTGGACAGGTCACCAGTTCATCACAGGTTTATACACATTTGACACATTCAATTAAACAAAGAACACTCGATTGAATGGCCAGGTGAGGCAGGGATGGGGTACAGAATCTGTTTGACTTCACCTGTGGTCGCCTGAATACGACCTGGGAGAAGTGGCTGAAATTGTCTCCTCATGTGTAGATTTGCATGTATGTAATTGTAGTTTTCAAAGGAAAGGTCAGTGTGTGATGGGAGTGTCACGGCTCTGTCTTTCCTTTTTCCTTGCTGTATCTTCTGTGTTTGCATTCTGTTTCAGATCAGCCCAGTGGAGTGAGGCAGCAGCAGCCCAGACCATTCATCCACCACCCCACGTACAAATCTTTCACTCATGCATCATGTCACTCACATACTGATTACACCGATTAGACACACAGCGTTCTACTCAGCATTTATGATTTAACTATTATTGGAATAAAAACCTCTGTTACTAGTTCAGTGTTTTGTTCAGTTTTTGTCATGGTTTTGATCAGGGTCATGACAGGAGACACCCACACAGCACACATACTTTGCATGCAATGTTCAAACAGGCATGATAACGCACGCACATGCCCACACACCGCTGGCATAAACTGGCTCAGTAATGATTTACAGTGTTGACAACTACAGATGAGATTATGTTTTCTTACATATACCATCACTAGCTGTAATCCACTTTAACAAGACCTTGTTAGCCAACATCTTCCAGATATGACATCCAACTGAAACACAGAATTATTCAAAGCTTTAAAGACTCAAAGTAAACAGTGAAATTAGCGTGTTTAGCTTGTGAACACAGTAGGCCATTGCATCAGCCTTGATGACGCAGTGGTGAAAATCATGTATGTTTTAAGACTGACTCATCGGCGGGCAAGGCAAGGATCTTACGTCTTCAACCAGGACAGCATTATAAGGAAGTTGACAAAGGCAAAGCGTAGGGAAACAAAGCATAGGCAAACCCAGATTTCTGTTTTGTGCATCATAACACGCCTGTTTTTCCAATACATTCCCCCTCTCAACCCATTTCATCACAGATTTAGACAGTTTACGTTACAAAAATGTTAATCTATATTTATAAATTCCCTGGAGATTAAAGGTGGAAAAAAGAATCCAGCCTTGTACAGTAGGCTACTTACTATTGGAAAACTTCATATATACTCAATGATTATGTAACAGGCTTTAAGCTCAAAATTTATCTTCAAAGCTAAAAACAGCATTGTGTTTTTCTGAAGCTGTCATTTGTTGTGTTTAATATCAGTCTTCTGTGTTAAGATTGGACCAGACACAGTCAGCATTACTTTCCTACTCCCATGCATTAGTAATCCTGAGTCATACTTTCAGCTACTTTGAGGCTTGTTTGTTATAAAGATGGACTTCACTTGACTTCAGGGAATAAGGTATAATCCTGATTGTTAACTCCTATGAGCCATGACTCCTACTACAAAAATTCTTTGGCAGGAGAGTGGCCACGCGGTTATAGGCAATCACTAAAATCAGAGCGCTGGCGTTTTGTTAACCTGCCCAAGAGGACCTAGAGCAAGCCTGTCTCCGGTACCTTGAAGAATAAATTTAGATGAAATGAGATACAAGCACAATAGGTTGCCTCAGTCTCTAAACTCTCAGTTCCTCAGCTGTTTTCTTGCAGAGCGGGTCAGGGGTATGGGGGGGAAGTAGATGCATAAACCTTAGGTTGGGGTGTGGGGGTGTCACAACGTGACCACGTGTTGGATACAGAGGAACAATCAAGCCAGGGTGAGGGAGGGGGGGATTGTGGGGACAATACTGAGGCTGTCCCCTGCAGGCCCCATGCCACATAAAGGCCTGATTATTCCCCCCTGTTGGCTGGCCTTGCAGAGTGGACAGACAGTGGACTCTGTATTTGCCTTCCTCTGTTGAGCACTGGGGACTCTCCTCCAGTCTCAGCCAGGGCACAGCAATTTAAGGGGAGCTGTTGTTTTGGAGAGCCACTGTGGGAAAGTCATTAAAGTGTAAAGCATCTCCCTTTTATTTCTTTCTAAGGGAGTCCTGGAAGAGGGATCCAGTGAGGGTGTGGATGGTAATGAGTGCTGACACAGACTGGCCACCCCCACAGTCTTGTGTGTACTGCCATGGTAAACCACTTCTCCATTAAAAACAGGCCTGTCGGACGCACAGCAAGAAGGACTTCCTCTCTTCCACAGGTGGCCACTGTCCACCAGCAACCTACTAAATCAGGCCTTTTCTTCCAGCAGGAAAAGGACTTTCAATCATTTAGGCAGCGCTGTATTGTGTTTCTGGTGAAGAGGTTGGTAATCTGTTGTGCGGTGGGTATTCTGTCATGGCACACTGAGCCCGCCAAAGATCAGCCTGTCATTATTTATTTAAAGGAGACTTAGGGAGTACCTGATACACAACACAAGGTGCTTAGGGATGCTGAGACGAGGTCTTGGGTCATTCCGCAGGAGTCTCCCATTACTGATCATATCATTCCATGAAATATATATTTAAGAGGTGCATTGTACAGCATACAGGTAAGTACAAAACTACCTATCATCCTTTCCCCCACTGACCCATATAGCAGCCTATCATCATGTCATTACAAAGCCACAAAAACAGACATAACAGCAATACTGGGTCAAAGTGGCTATTTACACTGGACTGCAATGAGGGGAGATTGCCCGTACTGGGAAAACACACGGGAGTTGGCTGTGCCCGCTAATTCAACAGCTCACACTTCAGAAAAAAATGGGAATGGATTTGTTTGGCGAACAATAAAGGATTTGTCATGATCACAGTGGTGCATTAAGATCATGACAACATGAGACATAGTCGACAGCAATCTAATCTTGAGTTTCAGAGACTATGACAACCTTATTTCTGTGTGGAACACGAAGCAAAAACTGGTCTGAAGCAGTCTGCTTTGGGTGAACAAATGATTTTCATTCATTGTCCCTGTAGAGGAGGAGCAGAGGACGGAGGCCTCTGCTGGAATCCAGTGGTACAGCATGTTGTTTACCAAGCCTTTTGCACCCCAGGACATCCCTACATGATATTCGCATGGTACATTTTGTTCCATTATTATAGCATGCAGTTATCTCGGTAAAACGCAACACATGTTATGAATTAAACACAATTAGGTCAAAATCTGTTTGTCTGTTTCTTGGACTTCCATGTTGTGTTTCTGTAGTCACTCTTAAATATTGGCACAACACCGTTCTATTTTGGTCTGCATATTTGATTTGTTTAAATAAACAGTGCCACACGTGTAGAGGATAACAGAAAACAGGTCAAAGACACAGTTGAGGTGCAGAGGATCAGGCATAATCATTCACTGGGTACACTGTAGCTGAGCATTAGTGAAGCAACTGAAAGCAAGACTGATTGGCTTTGTTAATGGTTGGATATAGGGAAGACAGATTGAACTGACTGCCACAGCATTAATGCTACTCACACAACCAACAAACTAAGTCCCAGTGTCCATAGTCACATTATTTTGCCTTGTCAGAGAGGGGCAGTTTTTTTTCTTTTTTTTGTTTTACCGGAACTACATTCTGTTGGTCTCCCCCTGCACAACTTATGCTTTCTTCTCCCAGGGCCCACATATAGACTTGGAAAAGGGAGGTTATGCAACAGCCTGGCCACTTGAATAAACTGCCATTTGATAGGAGTGAATGGAGGGGCGAAGAGCGGTGAGGGAACCATTGTCAATGGTCATTGATATTCAGAGCACTGCAGTATTACTATTAGGACCCTCATTGATTTCATCAAAATCCCCTGTATCTTTAGCCCCAGATCTGTAAGGAGCTTCTTTTCTCCATGTCGCCCCCAAACTGCTCCTGTCAGAGAGACGAAGAGAAACAGTCCAGCAGTCACGAGGCCAGCCCCTGCCTCGCACATGGTAAACCAAAACACTGTCAAAACAGTGTCTTTTGCCTTGATTTCAGTTCAGTATATCTGAGGCATGACTTGCAGTTGGAGAGTTTCCGAAGAGCATTGGAAAACATGTAATGTAAACATTTCACTTTCAGGATTGCATGGGCTGGACCAGATATATATTATATAGTCATTCAATTACCACCAATGAATCAATTACCAAAGGTGACCACTGATTTGATAACCACAAAATGATTACCATTTTCTATCAGAGGTTAGGAGACTGATATACATTATGCTCCCACACTAAACAAGTTAATGGGTTTACTTTGAGCAAACTTCATCATTCTTCTGGACACTGAGAAACAATGTGATAGAAAACCAATGAAGAATTTGACACCCATTATCAACTGAACTGAATCAATACAGCCTTGTGTTTGGTCCGAACACAAGAATTCACCTCAGTCCTGTAAATCCCTCTCCCCCCATCCAGTCTGTCTTATAAAGCGGAGTTAACTGGGTTAGGGTTACGTAACCAGTGTCTGCTCTCATAGATCCTCAGCAGCTCGTCTTCCCCTAATCTTTTCAGCTTGATTACTCTCTTCATCCCCCTCCTCCCCCTGACTCATTCAACTGCAAGGGTTCTCACATACAACCACACACATGCACATCCACAAACACACATGCACAGAGCACCAGAATCCGCTATGCTCCGGTTTAGAGCGGATGGGATGCATAGGGTGGGTGCATGCTTGTGATTGCAGGTTTGACTACAAGCATATGTGTGTGTGTGTGTGTGGGGGGGTGGGGTGGGGTGGGGGTG
>CABFOQ010001168.1:0-12170 GCA_900660455.1 Gephyroberyx darwinii | reverse complement strand
GGGGGGGGGCGCTGTGTGCAAATAAAAAAACACAATATATCCAGAATGCTATACCACCATTCAATGAATCATGCTAGTGTCGCTTTCAAATAAGGTATTTGATTAAAAACGATTGCAGCTCATTTCTGATTGAGATGTAGCAGGGCTGACTTAAATGATATTCTTCAGTTCCCTCTCCATGGTGAGCCTAGTGCAATTGTGCTCCTCCCTCAACTCTAAATGACAAGGTTTAATAGAGTCTTCGTGCACAAGCACATGGGAGGAAATAAAATTTGCTTGGCATCGTGGACCGTAGACGTTGCTGCCGTATTGTTCCAGCAAATTAATTAAGTAATTTTTTTCTCTCGAAGGTAGAGGAGGGTTCAGATTGGAAAAATCAACATCCTACATAGAGGATGTGAATGCCACACTTTGGATGCTCTCTGTATGTGCTGGATAACAAGGGAGCAAAAGGTATATTTTATCTGAATGCTCGTGAAGAATTCCTCTGCAAGACATTTCAACCCCTTTCCAATTCTTGTCTTGTCCTTAGAATTCTTTCCTTCCTAATGACTTTTCTTTTAGTGTTGAAGCTACATGAGGCAAATTTGCATGTTGGTGGCGATAACTGAATTTTTCAAAGCTTGAAGGACTATATCACCCAGAAATCCTGTAAAGTGATGACAGTAAACTAAATGTCTTCTTCTCGGTGTGTGGTGGGTGAAGGTGGTGAAGAGGTTCAGGGTTAGGGTTGCTATGGTGTTTTTTATTTTGTCTCCATCGTTGGTGCTCAGCGCTCATTACTGTGGTGTGGCTGTACTGCACTTCCCAGAGATCACCTGTCAATCAAAGTGTGTCCAGTACTGTGAGTTGTTTTCCTTGGATTTTCGATTGATGAAGTTTGAGTTTCTGTAGGTGACGCTCTTTTCTTTTCTTTTCTGTTCAGAAATGGTAGTGATCACTGCTCATGATAACTACCCAGAGCTTCTTCTACTTACTCCAAACAAACCGCAAATGTAGAACGCATCACTTCCTGTGTGCCAAGGGATATTTCCAAGGAAAGACCTAAACACTGGGTGTTTAGACCAGCAAATGTAAAAGCTTTCAGGAACTGGATAGAGGTTGAATCACTATTGTGTTAAATCAATCAGTGATAGAGGGTAGCAAAATGGACATTTATTAATAAGAAAATATTGCTGATTATTACTTTAATGTCTGGCTTCAAGGAGCTTACATTTAAGTCCAAGTCAGCTTTTGCTAATGTTCTAAGTCTCAGTGTGTATCTGGAGAACGTAAAGTTACATAAATCCAGTGGAACAAAAATCTATCCGAACTACCACCACAACCCTATTGGAGTGACAGATTGTAAGAGTCCAATAAGTACAAAAAGGACTTCAATCTAAAGCGTATTGGATTTGAATCTGGACTCTCCAATGTAATTCCAAAGGATTGATTTCAAAATGTGTTACCTTTGAGTTGTGAGTTTCCTATTGGATTCATAGAGAACGAAGATGACTTGAACCGAACAGATCTTCCCTCTCTTCAATATACCATCAACCTTCTCATGGTCACTTATGCTGTTTGTCTGTGTTGTTAGTAAATTAAGTGATTATCCTATGTATGTTGAATGAATATGCAATTTGAATGAAATAGTATTTAGGTATGGAGGACTTCCTTATCTAAACCTCAGACTGTCAAAATTAATAGTTTATTGAGAAAAGAAAAGAAAAATGTGGTAAAGAGAATATATAATTAATTGATTGCATTTCATTAGAGCGCTCTAATTGTTACATGCATCTAAAAGCTTACAACCTGCCCATTAGATACAACTGTAAATGTCACAATGGATAAGAATGATATAAATGAATCCTGATCTGTAATGGACATATGTTCAATGCTGCAAACATTTCCTTGAAAACCTCCACTCCATTAAAGAAATGAGATTCGACAACTTCAATGAAATAGTTTTCTAGCCATTACTTAAAGCCTTCAGAGAAATAATCATACAGTGTAAGTCCATTTTAAGGATGGATATTTTCAGTTCTCATAACTGAAAACATCTAAAAGCTGTATGTCTCAGTGCTGTGTACATTCATAGTTTGAGACATTCGAGATTGCTGGACTTTCAGATAATGAGTAACTCGATTTGTAATCTCGATTTGAAGAGGAACATTTTGATTATATCAGTTATAGGCAGTTTCATCAATATATTCATCATCATCAATATATATATATATATATTGATGATGCTAATTTAGAAACACACTTAGCTTGAGAACATGAAAAATAGTCATGCAAACAGCTAGCAAAATGCATCAAATTATTGATCGTTAGTCAAAGAGTAGGAAAAGGAGTGTATATGTGTGTGTCAGACACAGAGAGAGAGAGAGAGAGAATAAGACATAAGAAGAAAAAAAAATCCACATATCCCCTGGGGACACGAGAAGGATCCAGAACTCACAAAATCACTACAATCATGGCAAGTTCTTTGCTAACTATGAATCACAAGCCCCCATTCACCCATTGCTTCGGTTACTGTCCTCTGGACAATATGGTCAATCCTTCCCGATCACGTGCCGTCCCGTGAATTTAGTCCCATTGTGGGGGGAAGAAGCAGAACCAATCAGACCCCAGTAACCTGCAATCAGCCTGGGACCCTTCAGCCAGGGCATCCCATGTGCCCCTGCAACCTTAACAAAATGTCACACGCCCGGTCAAATCAGGAGCCTGAAGACACTCAATAGCATCCACCAGCCACTGAAGTCGGACTGTGCAACCTAGCAAATGGTGGTGGGATGCAGCCATCACAGACACCTTCCAGCGGATGCATTTAACATCTGTCACTTGCACCTCAATGCACAATCAATTCCAGCTTTTCCCCTTAATGCTGACACCTCAGACAGTGCCATGAAATGCTCTTTTGGGGGCAAAACCAAAGGAGCATAACAACGAGGAGATTTTGTATATATATAATAAGACAGAAATGCTCATTTTAGCCATCTTTTTTTTCAGACTGTCAGACTTTTCCTGAGATAGAAGAGTATGGAATGTAAATAGCCTTTTTTTATGTTGGCTTTCACTGCTATTTTGAAAGCTATTGATTTTATGTCCAGGACTGTGGGCTGGCTGAATGCTCCTTTTCATTGATTCTTTTGATTTGAAACTAATTGCCAAAAATAGACATTTAAAGGAAGTCAACAGAGTGGGGCACTTACAGAACATATGATCAGCTTAACCATGGGTTGCTGAGATGTAATTGCACCTAATAAAAGGCTGCGAAGTGCACCCGGCTTCAAGTCTTGATCACCACTGTTACAATGCGACTATCTCGGTAATACTTCTGATCAGGCTCATAGGAACCTTGTTTTTTTTTTTTGCGTCCTAGGCTCAGAAAAGTAGCATTAGTTTTGCGGAGCTCCATTTGGCAGGAAAGAATCATATCGAGGTCTAATACAGCTGCAGCCATTAAATAGTTTAAGGCGTTTTGCAGTATGCTTTGCATGATTTTCTGTATACTTACAGAAAAATACTTAATTACAACCCTACCTTGAAGACTACGAAAAATAAGACGACATTAGCTGAAGTGCTTTTAATTTTTGCAATTACAATCCTTCCCATATGAATGACATAATTGCAGTCTCCTCGTGACACTCGCCACTTAGCGAGGAGATAGAAGAGGTCATGTTTGTCACATAATTAACTATTCCGGCATGACTGTCTTATATAATTAATAATTAGACCCCGTGTCTTACTGTATACACTGGAAATTATGACGTTTAATGTCACATGTCACAAAATTTCTATAAGATTTCCTAATCTAACTTTATAGATGTTGTTGTTATGAACATTGCCAATGGCCTCCATGATGACTGCAGAGACCATCGGTCATCCTGGCCTTCTCGCAGACTAGTCCAGGCCCAATCCCATTCAATTAGTAGACACGCAAAAGATCCAACCATTGATTAAGCGAAGGAGATAATCCTGGACAACTGATAGCGGGATGCGAATTACCAGCAAATAAACAAACAGTTCTCAGTGCTCGGTGGGACCTGGAGGGAGACGTCGGACCCTTGATAGGAAGACAGATAGCCGACCGTAGTTTGCTGCAAATACTCATAGAGGAATAAGAGGGATCTGCAAACATATAAAGGAATTGGATGTGTGTGGATTGTGTTGCCTGCCAAAAATATGGATTGTATTGGAACACATTGTTGTATAAGTAACAGAAACTTGACGATGCATATTTCACAGTACATGTGCATGATAGGGTTCGACCGGGTTTCTGAAGTGCCAGTAGTCGATATCTTTAAATTTGACAATTTTCATGCCAAACAAATCACAAGAATTCACTGTTTCCATCAGAATTGTATTCCTGTCAGGGTGGGAAAGCC
The DNA here is from genome assembly GCA_900660455.1 of Gephyroberyx darwinii. Classification (NCBI taxonomy): domain Eukaryota; kingdom Metazoa; phylum Chordata; class Actinopteri; order Trachichthyiformes; family Trachichthyidae; genus Gephyroberyx; species Gephyroberyx darwinii. Next base: position 7,800 of record CABFOQ010001168.1, on the reverse strand, counting down.
TCTGAAACAACATTTAAACCATCAAGGGACACTAAAAACTCACTTGAAACCCATACTAATGAAATAATTTAATTAGAAATCAGCTTCTTAAAGCAGCTATTTAATGGTAGGGGAAACTCTGGGATACATTACTGCCTTTAAATGAAGAATTAATTTACAAAAAAAACATTATTGAACAATTAAATGAATGAATAAAATCTGAAAAGGAGGCTTTCCAGACTGTTTCACTGTAGCTGTGGTCAGGGAGGAACCTCTGTCATATCAGAGTTGCACGACGCTGGACTGTATTGATATTTAATAAAAGCCCAATATTGTCAAACTGATGTACCACTCTAGCTCTTGTGCATTCTAATTAATCTAAACCTAAAATGATGAACATTTGCAATAAAATGCATCATGGAAATGATAAATAAGCCTCTGCTGATGCTGTTGGCAGAGGATAAATACTATTTAAACATTAAAAGATATCTTACCTGACTCATCTCTAACATATTTATGATCCAAACCTTAGACAATCCTTTAAAATATTCTAAAAATTACAATAATTTGTTTTAGTTTAGTAGTTAGTAATAGTTTGTTTTTATTTTATGCTGTCAATCATTTTGTAAGAGTGCTTGTCTCTTTTCTCAAATGGGGAATATTTGTTATTTCTCAGCTTCACATTCTGTGGTTTATATTCAGATATTTCTGCACAGAGCTGATATGTTCAGCAGTACATAACAAATGTACTGATCTAATGTTGACTGCAGAGTCCCAGGGATTTGTTTTGTTTGCCATGCAACTATTAATTAGCACTGCACATATTACTGGAGAAAGCACCTGCCAAACTTATTCTGTTTCCCACCAGTGCTAGTATTATAATAATTCCCTGATGAGGCAATATTTTAGTGTTTATTAGTCAGTGTTTACACCACATTTGTTGCCAAAGGACAAAAAGTAAAAACTACCGATAATGATTGGTTCTGGCAAAGGCAAATGCTTTTATGTAAATGTCTGTCCCTAAAATGTGACCTGGAAACAAAGGCAACTTAGCGGTGAGTGTGCAGCTAAGTGCATTAGTGGATCAATTAAACACTAGTCTTCCTTAATAAACAGCCCCCAGTTTGGTTGCTATAGCAACTGGCCTGCAAAAGCTGTGGAAAAAAAGGAGGTAAAATAAAGGGATTGCACGTAGAAATCCCTCATATTCCGGGCTGTCCATTCGTCTCCATCATGCAAGCGGATGTTCCCGCTCAGGTATTATACAGGTTCCATTTATCACTTAAAATGTGTTGTTGCCCACTAAATCCTCACTCATACAAAAATTATGAGCATAGAACGTGAAATAATACATGAATATGACATATTATTATAATGCACATATAAATATGCAACACATTTTAGAGACAGAAGAGAAGTCAGTGGTGAGTTTCTCTATGAGACATAGAAGCAAGAGCTCTGACTGAATTTTCTCACTTTATTAGGTACACCTTCCCCTTTTTACGCCAACAGCTGGTTCCTCCAGGCAGAGTCATGTGTAAATAAAGCATAAGTGTAAATCATGCAGACATTAGAATGGGCAAGACACTGATTAAGCCACTGGGATAGGTTCCAGCCCCCTGAATGTGACCCTGAATGGGAATATATGGAGAATGAATGAATGTGGTACAATGGTTGGTGCCTCCTATGATTTTGGCATTACAGTGTCTAGAGTTTATAGACAGTGATGCCATAATGACAAACCTTCCAGTCAGCCAAACCACCTTGTAGACGAAAGAGGTCAGAGGTCACCGGAGAAAGGCAAGACTCAATCAGGTCAACAGTTCAGTACAACAGTGATGTGCAGATGGTCATATCAGGATACAAAACTGGTCCAGCCTTGAGGTGGATGGTCTACAGCAGCAGAAGAGCTCCCACTCTTGTCAGCTAACAACAAGCTGATGAAGGTACAGTGGACAACAAAACTGGATGATTGAAGAGCGGGGAAAACGTTGCCTGGTCCGACGAATCCTGATATCTGTTGTGACACGCTGACGGGATCAGGCAAATCACTGCAACATGGACCAAGAACGTTGTGGAACATTTCCAGTACCTCGTCGAATCCAGACTGAAGAATTGAGGCTGTCCTGAGGGAAAAAAGGGTATCTTGGCCAACAATGAACAATGATTTAGAAAATATGAATTAAGGTCTGTGAGAAATAGCACTGCAATGAGATACACACTAAGCTATGATAAATATAATCTAATTTACAATCATAGATTAGAATCCATGTTGTGGTTTCTAGCTAGTTCCTTGTGTTTTGAATAGTTATTGGACTGTCATAAGTCACAGAAATACGTGAACTACCTTTTAAAGTAAATTCTGTCTTTTAAAGTAGAAATCACTGAGATCCTTGTATTTTTTATTTTGTCTCCATTTTTGTCTCTCATTTTTGTCTGCCTCATCGCTGTGATGTTTCTGCATTGCACTTCCCAGAGATCACCTGTCAATCAAACAGTGTGTCCAGTACTGTGACAACTTGCTCCCTGGATTTTCTGTTTGGGTTTCTGTAGGTGGCGCTCTTTTCTTTGTCTGTTCAGCCATGGTGGCTATCGCTGCTCATGCTAACTACCCAGAGCTTCTTCTATTTACTCTAAGCAAACTGGAAAAGTAAAACACATCACTTCCTGTGCCGTTTTTTCCCAGGAAAGACCTACCAGACATGGGTGTTCAGAACAGAAAATGGAAAAGCTTTCATGAACCGGCTGGAGGTCGGATCAATATTGTGTTATATCAATTGGAGTAGCAAACCGGACATTTATTTGGATTAAAATAAAGTCAATTATTACAAAAGCATGAGGAAGGTTGAAGATATATTGTCTTAGTTCAGCAAAACTGTGAGAAGCTTGCTACATGCAGGCAGCTGTATATACTGTGTTTTACGTGTCTGTTGTCGGTGTCTTATGTCACTTGCAGCAATGATATACGCTGTAGCTTGCACACTCCATTGCTACGCTGCATAGTCAGAGACAGAATAATGAGCAGAATCTTAAGCCAATCTTCATGTCTGTGCACAGCAGCGAGACAATGGATGTCATTTGGCAGCAAAAAGGCATTTGTATTGAATTTGGAGAAATGTAAGGCAATTAGGTCAGAGGAAAATGCAATTGATGGTCACATGAGCCAGCGATGCACATGCTTTAACCGCATTTGCAACTCTTTAGCTGTGAATAACTCCTGTCAAGGTTGAATGCTGAGGGATTAATCATCATAAATTTCGGCGGACTAACAAGGAAGATCGGGCAACGTTTCCAGGAGGTAGATTCAAACACCAGGGCAGTGAAAAAAAATTACAAAGAATTGCTCATCTGGAACATTTTTTTATTGGCATTGGTATTCATTAGGACTAGAGACAAGCAGGAGACCCAGTTATTTTGGGGGTCTGATATTTGCTTTTGTTCCCAAATTCTACTCAATTCTATTCAACCGTTTCGATTCGAGAGGAACCTCAGGATGTTACAATCCAACATTTCAGTTCATCAGGACATCTGAAAGTGAGCCTATGTCGACAACAGGCTTAGTTGGGAGTAAGAATTATAGCCGGGCTTTGTCTCAAAGTTCTTGAAGGTGGTTTTAAAAGCAAAATGGCTCGTCACCCACACCTAAAAAAAATGAACAACTTATGGTTTCAACGTGCCACGGATAATAGATAAGCCCCGTGTAACACTTTAGCGAGGAGCTCCTCACTTTTCAAGATGCAATAAATCTACTTTTGAAGAAGGCAGTCCTTTCTACATATTGATCCGGCGTTAAAGAATCATTATAGGCTCCAGATTTGAACAGTTTAATGATTAGTGGCGCTCTAAGTGAACTGTTTTCTCAGGATGACAAAAAAATATTTATTCCTAAAAACTCCCTTACATATATCTCAGCACATTGTCTTTTGTTTTGGGTGAAGGGGAAGGGCATTTGCGGGCAGGAACAGACGACAGATGACTTCCACGACAATATTACTGGGCGCTTTTTTAACAAACGACAAGTGAATATTATGCTTGTATCAGAATATTTTCAGGGCGCGCGATGTGGTTTTCCTACTCGATACGTGCAAAAGGACCAAGCTATGCTAATTGCAATGATAAGTTCCCTGCAATTTTGGTTCTGAGGATGAGCTAATTTTCCTCAAACACAGCAGCCCTTGAGATAATTCTGCTCATGGAGTGTCTCATCTCAGCTGAAGTACAGGGGGGTCATTAAGTGTTGTAGTGGCAAGCTAACTATGGGGTTGTGCCTTTTGCAAAGCCTAACCCCCCACCACCACACCAACCCCCATCCATCCTACACACGACACAAAACCACCATGTCTCCATTCAGCTGCTACTCCCACTGCATTGACTCTGTCGCTAGTGGTGGTATTGTAAGGGAGAACTGGTCCGATTGCTGCAGCCGGGAAAGTCAAGATCAACACACTATTTCTTTCCACTGGGCCCCCTGCAGAAAATAAGCTTGGTGCGTGCGATTTGTTTGGGCCGAGTTATAGCCTAAAAAAGTGATTTTCAGGTTGTTAAGTAAAAGAAAATGTATTTATTGACGGTTACAAACGCGTGTCATCTGTTAGACCTAAACATCACCGATTGTTTCAAGTACCAAGCCAGCTTTGCTTTGAAGGTAGCCAATGCCAAGTTGAGGGAGAGACAGGGGGAGGGATGAAAGCAGCTTGGAAAATATTCCTGAATATACTGGGGGATGTCTTGAGTTCATCAATTTGCCATGGTGACCTGAAATCGTAGAAAAATAGAAAAAAATGTTTTAGCACCATCCATTGTTCAAGGCTGCTTTGTGTTCTTTTTAGTTCAAGCAGGTGTTCAAATCATGTTCAATGTCAAACATTCCATCATCAGTTTTCTATTATTTATTACCTCTGTGTCTTTAAACCTGTATTTATCATTGGGTTAATCAAATAATTTTGAAAATGTACCTTCGCTGGTCAATTAGGTGACCTTTTCTGTTACCTTGCAGGAAGTGCAGGAGAATCAAATCATTACAATGGAAACTTGACAATAACCATATATTTTGAAACGTTTTATCCAGTGAATCATGTTGAAAATAATGTTATTGTTTGCTTAGATGACAAACTGAAGAATGAATGAGTAAATGCCAGAAGGTATTGAGGTGTTTTCTAGTCCATTATGACCACTACTTTCATCCCGAAGGTGAGGGGCAAAAGTAGCATTACGCAGGCTCCGTTTTTGGTCTGATACATTCGATTTATTTATCCATGAGACAAAATAATTGTTGGTACTGATAGAGGACTGGTGTAGGTTGTTCACAATAAAGTAACTCTAGCTAAATTGATCCTTTTGTAATAACGAATAAAACAAAAAAGGTGCTACTACTGCACATTTTCACATTTTGCACATTTCACTTTTTGCACATTACAATTATTTGTCTTTTGCACTGTCTTTTACATTTTTTATTCTTATTTTTTATTATTCCTATTGTAATTTTTATTCTTAGTTGTGTTATTCTATGTCTCGGCTGCTGTAACAAAGAAATTTCCCCCCGGGGATTAGTAAAGTATCTACCTACCTACCTACTGCAGATGTGTATAATTCATTGCAATTTTCTATATTGGAGATTTTAAAAACACAAGTAAGAAATGCATATATTATATAAGTGACAAAACATTGACTTTGCCATTAAGGCAAGAATTTTCAAGATACTACCTTTGCCAAACCATTCCGTTTGGTTACCGCTAATAAGCCCTTTGTTGCAAAGGCAAACAACAAAGGCATGTTGCCACCATGAGTGCCATCAATTCATAAAGAGAATCTATTTTTCCTCAGGCGAGGGAGAATTTATTGCACCTCAAGCCTTGGAGAGCAGAGCGCTCCGACTCTGCTAGAGGCCCAAATGGATTTTCAACTACGGACCCTAAACCTTTCAAACCACAACGCTGCTGAATAGCAGTTAGAGGTTGCCATGCCAACGCCTTCTAGAGGGACATTTCAGCTGCATCAGAGAGAGAAAGCATGGCCAGATGTCTTCAACAATTTGCTCTGAAAAGATTCGCCGTCCGCCATGCTCATTAGAGACCAGCAATCAGTGGAACAGGGAGATATGTGGCTTTCCTCTCCGGGATGGCGCATCTCTATATCCTGCCTTTAAAAAAAAAAAAAAAGGTGGACAGGAAAGATGGCCGCGAAAAGATGGCAGCCCTCTCAGATGCCCATTCCATTGGCTGTTTTGATGTTTATTTTCTAAAATATTTATGTCTTATTTCTGCATCTGTGACATGCCCAGTGTAGTCCGCAGCTGACACACTCTGGCAGTGCAGAGAGGCATCTGGCCAACAGAGAAGAGAGCGAGCAACTTTTTGAATTATTAATGGTATAAATCAACACCTGTGGTGTGGCTGACAGTTTGAAGAGGCAGAGTGGGCTGTGGCTGTCAGCCTTGGGAAAGCCTCTCAGACTAGCCAGGACAACAGCCACACTAATAACCCTCACTGCTCAGCATGGAGCCTATTAACATATGGACTGCACCAAAAACACCTCCCTCTTGGAATCTGCAATCGCATGATCACCAAAAATGTTCTTCCATAATCCAAATTTTCCAGTGGCTTGCAAATTTGAGATTGTTGCATTTTTTTGCAAAGATCTCAGCAAATATAAAGTTCCCATTTCACAAATGACAGTGACTTTAAATTTGCTTTAAAAAAAAAAAAACACACACTGAAAGCAAAGGAAATATACTCCAAGACCTTCAAAATAAGACAAAACAAAGAGCTGAACGACTACACATTGAAAGATGAAATGTGTCACAGTTTCAGGGTCCCTCTGTTATGTGGATGCATTTCTGATATAAGTACTCATTTGAATATTAATACCAATTGACCTCTTATGAAGTCATATTTGAAAATAATGGGAAACATAAATCACAGGTTAACATGGACTTGTGTTCATCAAGGAGTGAGAGATTAACTTATTAACTTTAACTTGTAAGGGAAGGGACTGTAACTAGTATAGGAAGGGAATTCACAGTATTCTTAATCTCTTCATTGTATTCTTGATCAATTGGATCAACCTGTATCAATAAAGATTAGAAAGAAAAAGAAGAATGCCAGGTTCACTTTAAAGCACCTTCCAGTTATTTTTGCTTTTGCTTTTCTTTTTTTTTTTGTCTATGGAGTAATCCTTTCCCAGCGTCCTGTCAGTAAACAGCACAGTTAATTGAAGCCTTAACGAACAATGAATACCGAACGGAAGGTAGGCGATACATGTGTTGTGACAGCGACTCGGAGTCGAAGCCAAACATCCGCCTGTGGCATTTCGCATTGTTTTTTACTGCACGCTGTGCAATCTTCAGTAGGTGGGTAGGTGTGAATCAAACGCGTAAACATCCATGTGTTGATATATGTGGCACCGGAGGGCCATCCTCCTCTGGGATTTTAGTTAACTGGAATCAGATGCTCTTGTTTGATGATTCAGACATGGACTGGCCTGGTGGAGGCTTATCAGTGTAAATGGTGGACAGCCCAACCAATAAAATGTGTGTGGGTGTGGGATGTGTAGCTTGGAGGGGTGTGGGGGGGCACCCACTTCAAGTTTAATGGAATGAGGCACTGCCAGGGGCTTTGATAGGGGGTTTTGCATATGGAGAACATGGCAACCAGCAAAACGGCGTAATAAAACGTGAAACGGACTAGTCAATAAAATATCGCTTTGCATGTACTCACACAAAAGTTGCACCGCGGCTACAAAATTCTCCCAGTCGTGTTTTTTTTTTTTTTTTTGCTGAATGAAGGATTGGCCTCAAGTTGAGCTCTGACATGGGAAGCTGAC
>CABFOQ010001166.1:7280-25024 GCA_900660455.1 Gephyroberyx darwinii | reverse complement strand
CTCTGAAGGTGTCCTGTGGTATCTGGCACCAAGACGTTAGCAGCAGATCCTTCAAGTCCGATCCATGGAGGCCCCACCTCGCAACTGACAGGACTTAAAGGATCTGCTGCTAACGTCTCGGTGCCAGATACCACAGGACACCTTCAGAGGTCTTGTGGAGTCCATGCCTCGACAGGTCAGAGCTGTTTTGGCAGCACGAGGGGGACCTACACAATATTAGGCAGGTGGATTTAATGTTATGGCTGATCAGTGTATTTTGGTAGCTTACATCATCCATCCATCATGTGTAAGTATGATGAGCTGACTTTCAAGAGTCTAAACTTTTTGGGATTGTATTGTCCTATGTGTCAAACCATTTGGAACTCCAAGAAGACTAAAACCCATGAAAAGCATTATTTGCGAATGCTATCTGACCCAGGTATGTATTCACCAGCAGGCTAAGCAATGATAAACATCCCTTCCCCTTCTCTTCTGTGAGCTGTGAGCATATCCTGCATCTGAAAAAAGGGAAACTAAAATCGACCTCACATCAGTCAGTTTCAGTTTAGTTTAACAACAATTCTGCCACCTGGTGGTGACATGCTACATAAAATGATCTCATTGTCGCCTGTAAAAGTCCATTTTATGAACACCATGCCTGCAGTAGTAAAACAATAATCCTAAAGGTGATTGACATTTAATGACTGTTGTTAAGATAGTTTACACCAATCAAAACTTCTTCTTATCAAGGTGTCCAAAAGGCCAAAATGACAAAGGTCTTAGTAACTTGTAACTGCCTGACACTGACATTTCCAGGAATTGTTCTGGTCAAAAATTCAGTAAACAAGGTCCAGAACAACAACTACAATAATAATAACAACAACAACTAGAAAATACAGTTTCAAAAGAAACCCAAAAGCAGCTACATGCAAAGCCCAGGCTTGATGGGTCGGTAGATGTTGTGGGGGGAGAATGGGATGTCAGTTTAAGATTAAAATATTGAAATGCTGTTGTGGAAATGTTGCGTCAGTTGACATTCACTTAACATAATTTGACTGAGTTTGAACATGAAAATTCATCCAGCAGAAAATGAGTCCAGGTTTTGTCAGATGTTTCCGAAGCTGGTATCCACTGCCTGCTTGACAACATCTTTCGACACCAGTCACCATCATCCTCATCACTACAGTCACAGATCTTCATTGGCCAGTTTTGAAGAAGGAACCATTAACCATCAACCACACAGCAAACTGTCTACCAACTTTCATGACATCACAGCAACCACTTTAACAGATATACATTTAATGGCAGCAATTGTATTGGGGTCATATTTGTTGACTAGTAAACAATCTCAGGTGAAATTCAGGGGAAATTGTGAAAACATGGGAGAAGGAGGAGAAGGAAAAAAATAAGAAGAATTCAGAGAAAAAACAATAAGGGTTCTTGGACCCTTAACAGGAACAACGGCTTAAAGCTAGCCCGCCAATAATAATATAGCAAGACCTTTGTTTACAGTGAAGACTTGTGCCACTGATTCAATTAACACCCATAGCTTGTCTCGGGGGATTCCCAGCAAACAAGTGAACAACAATAAAGAGACCAAAAACAAATCAGTTGAATTCAAGGTTGGAAAAATTGCAGGTTGCTGTTGAATAACACTGTTGCTAAAATTCACAAAAATGTTCTAATTATTGTTCATGTGAACTATTTGTTCACAGCTTCTTTCCAAATCTCCTGGCCTCACGTCCCTCGTGTCTACTAACCTTCCAATCATCATTTCATTGGACGGATGGGAGGCTTGTCAGGATCAGACCACATTGTGTGTCCACTGAGTCATAAGTGTCCACTCTCACCATGAATACACTCCCCCTTAACCAGTGTCAAATACACAGCAAGCACTGTGTGTGTGTATATAGTATGGTGTGTGGAACAGGATTTCCCAGCAGCAGATTGACTTAATCCGGAAAGGAAATAAAGGAAACTTGAAAGTTAACCTGACTCGTAGTCCGGGAACGCAAACATTACCTTTCACTCTGTCAGTCTAAGAAGACTCGAGGCTGCCAGTCAGAGCCAGAGTAAGGCAGAAAGTCTAAAACTGACCATACCCTCAGCACATGCAGAGTTTTGCTAAAGCTCACCTTTTAGCAGAGCTGCAGGTTATGTCACCATACTGCATGTTCTTTAAATATTGAGACATACTGCATATTATTTGGTATTTCTATTAAGAGACGGGGAAAGTAAACAATGAGGGTAAACTTTAGGAAAAAAATCAAAAGCATATTTTGTGGCATTGAGCTCATGGTCAATTGAAACATCAATATTATTGACTCCTTCCCAAGCCTGATTTCATGAAATTGTGTACTTACAGAGCTTGTTAAATTTCAATCATGTGGGTTCTCAGCTGAGGAGGAAGACATTCGGCCGCCCACACACCGCTGAGAGCGGACATGACTAGTTTGTACCGGAGCTCATCCAGTGGAAGAGCTAATCTGACATAACGGACGGACTGAAAAACCTGAAAATAGTTTTACATCTGTGAGATTGTGGTGCAAAGGCCGATTACAACTATTAAAATTACTTAAAAGGTATCACATGCTGAAAACTATTGCCAAGCTGAGACTATAAAAGGCTCCCAAGTTCAACTAACCGGTCAATACAAAATCATAACTCACACAAAATAAATGATTTTTTTGAGCAATCAAAATGTGCACAAGGCTCTTTTTATAAGATGGTCATAAAATGTATTATCTAGGTCTCACAGGAACACAAGATTGATATGACTATGTAAGATTGATGCCACATGCCACTGTTTCTTTATCACCCTATTCCTGGGTACTTTCCAAGTTAACATTTTAATTGCTGGTGGAGCTTTGTACAACCTAACACAGACTCCAAGCAAGACCATAAGCTAGCACCCTGCGAGATACAGACACTCCTCAGTCTCTCTGTATTGTCCCCAATAAAATACAAAAGTATAGTTATATAAGTATAGTTTGCCCCTTTGAAAAATAAAGTGGTGGGTGTCCTAATGCCCATATGTGCTGTCTACACAATATAAAGTCCACTCTAATTAGGTGCTCCTACTAGCTTATAAATGGATTATAAAGCCACCAGTTTTGTTCGTGTAAGCATATCTTAAGATGCCACCATTAATTACGTCAATACAAGGAGAGATGATGTCACCTCCATGTTAATCATTATCCAACCAACCGATGGAAAAGTGAAGTACTCAAATACAGCCTTTATAACCCAGGAAGTAGGAGTGTGCTTTTGTCCTGTCTAAAACCTGGAAAAATAAACAGCTGTAAATCTGCTTTAAGTCTTTATGTCTCTCAGACTATACAGGGATGTAGAGTACTGTGCAAAAGTCTTAGGCACATGTAAAAGATGCTTTCAAAAAATAATGAAATGAAAAGTTTCTAAATATCCAAATGTACTATAAAGAGCAGTGATGTAAAACACTAATGCAGAAAACAAAAATAAACATGTAAGACCCAAAGTCATATAAAAACATCGAGGGTGCCTAAGACTTTTGCACAGTACTGTACAATCTAATACTATGCCCTGATTCTGACTCTGGCCAGTCACTTCAATTAGTCTCTTTGTCAATGTACAATAGACTCGTTGTTAGAGACGCGTGAGTCAACTGTGTAACCACTGCAAAAACTGTATGTTAGCCACTGATTAGGAATGACATCAACTTTTGACATACAGTAGTTAATGCTTTCACCCATTGCTCTCTCGTTCTGTCCATGTATGTCTATCTCTGTGTGTCTCTACAAGGCCCAATGGCTCGAGGCGGTCATATGTGGGTGGTGGTTGCTTCGTGTGCATGTGACTGGCACAGCGAGAACAGGAGCAGCAGAAAGGCTGGGTGCTCTCAGCTCCCTCCCTCCATGCTCTGCTCTTCCACTGTGGCCAAGCCCTAGAACATCTGTGGCCTGGTCTGCCTCTGACACACTCACAAACAACCTATTGTACCCAGTGAGTATCATGTGTGTGTGATGAAATGAAACCAAGAGTGGCACACACTATACTCATTAGCCAGGCTACTGTCCTGCTCGCCAGACACAATCTAAAATACTGGGATTTACTATGCTGATCATGACTGACTAACAAATGTTACACAAATGGGTGTTAAGATTATGAATTAATGAATTGGTCAATGCATTTTTAAATAACAAAAAAAAAAGAACTCGATTTAATCACCAAAAGTTACCTTGCAGCTACCAGTACTCTTTCGTTTGAACAGGAATGCCAACAATGCAATACTAAGAGGTCCATTTTTGTTGTGCAAAAACATATCCACCACACTGTCCACTGAGTGGAGACAAAACATTAGCTAACTTGTCATGCCACCATCTTCCACCAAATAAGAGGGAACATGTTGCATGTCTGAGTTGTGAGATGCAACATGTTCCCGGGAACACAGGAACACAAAACAATCCAGTTACCAACGACCAGTTACCAGGAGAGTATGATTCACCATTTACAGGGACTCAGATAACAAACAGTCACCCTCTGGAGTTCACTCCCTGTGGAGAGCCGCAATGCTGGGTCCATTGAAGTTGTTAAACATCGGCTGAAGACCTTCCTCTTCAGCCAGGCCTTTGGACCCAGCTGCTGAATTGTGGCACTCTGCTTTTTTGCCTTTTTGTCCTTTGTCCTTTGTTTGTCTTGTTGTCTTCCTATGAGCCTAGTTGTTTTTTTTGTTTTTTCACCTTATCTAGTTCTTCTCTCTTCTATTGTTAAGTGCTTTGGGTACCTTGAAAAGCGCTCTTAAATTAAAGTTATTATTATTATTATTATTATTATTATTATTATTATTATTATTATTATTATTATTGTTGTTGTTGTTGTTGTTATTGTTGTTATTATTATTATTATTATTATTATTACACTTAAGTTATATGGCTATATGCTGAAATAAGATTCCCTTAGTGCTTGACATTTGGAGCATAAGTGAACATTACAATGGAGCAACAGGTATATTGCAATGTAACATACAGTAGGTGGGCATGTAGATTACATTCAGCACACACACAATCTTTAGAGTTGATTGCCCATAAAGTATTTGAACATTGTTTGAAAATATTTTTAGACAAAACCAAAACCATGGGGTGAAAATAGCACACTGTGGGTAGATTTAATATTTAATATTATATGTATATATAATATAGATTTATATTAAGAAATATTTTTCACTGAATGAGACCAGTCTGCTTAGTAATTGAATTGATAACTGTTCAATCTTGGAACGTTTAGGCTAATGAAGGATCATGGCCTTTTGAATCTGCTAATACATTTTGCGCTGTAACTGTTTATTTTGAGCTCTCTGATCCAGAATCCAGCAGTGATGCCCAGATGTGTAAAAATTACCCAGAAATTCTACTGAAATTAAAGTATGGGTACAGGTTCAAAATCTTACTCAATTACAAGTCAAAGTATCCAGCTAAAAATACACTTGATACAAACTTAATAATACTCGAGTGTAGTACAAATCCCCTAAAATTGTACTTAAGTATAGTAACAAAGTACAATTACACAAGTACTTTACACCCCTGGTGATGCCTCACTTTTGCCAAACAATAAACAATCGACCAAACAGGGGTTCTATTTCAAGGTGATCTGCCAAGGTCAAACTGATCTCAGAAAAGTATGATCTATTTAGGCCACTTCCTGTCAAAATAATTGTTTCCATCATACTGCAACTGTTTGCCCACTCCAACAGTGTAAATCAAAATAGTTTTGTAAAACAACAAATTACTAAATGTCAAATGTGTCATATTTTGTAAAGTGAATCAACATTTTTAATCCTTTGAAAAACAAGACTGAAAGACTTATTACCACGTTACTAAACGTTTCATCGTCTGGCTGTTATCCGTCCATTCATGGAACCTGACAAGGACTTCAAAGGTAAAACACCAACACAAACCTTTATCAGCAATATATTGTCTCTGTGTGTTTAACCTGAGTCATGGTTTGTGTTGTACCTCTGATGTAAAGTGCAGGCTAGAAATAGTAGAGCAACAGTTGTCTAGTTCAACAGGCTTCTCTCCTCAGGACACATGAGCCAAGCGGTATCTGGCCTGCAATCACGCATAGCTGGGAACTCTGTTGAAATGCTGTGCAATGTAACCTAACTGTGAAGAACACAGGTATGGAGTGGGTCTGAAAATAATTTGTATTAACCCATGGGAGGTGTCAAAGTAGGATAACATGCAAATAATACTAGGCATGCCAAAAGTAAAGGAAGGGATGTGAAAGTAGGGCAGAGTCTCATGGAGAAATACCACATACACTGTAGAACTGTTTTACCAGCAAGGAGAGTCTATCAATAGATGTGTTTCTAAATGCCATGTAGAAAACTAGCCCCATACTGACTGTAGATACCACTGGGTGGAGGCAAAACCAAGGAGATGCATGAAAGTTTTGTGCAAACTTCACATAACTTTGATACTTTGAGTTTGTTACATCATTCCTCTCACTAAGATTGTTCTGGACAGGCTGGAAAATAACACAACCCCACTGTTGGGGTTGTGTTATTTGCTCTCCAATGATGGAGAGCAAATAGAAGGGAAAGAGATGTTAGATATATGTGTTGCATAGAGCAGAATTACCCTGTAGTATTATTATATATTATATATTACTATATATTAATATAGCCCATATGTTCTACATTTACATTTTTGGCATTTTAAATTGTTCTTGTCTAGAGATAGTGGCAAAACATGTAAACAGAAGAATAACCACATGAATTTCTAAATGCCAAAAGTCACATGACTCAGCACAAAAGGCTGTGTGCATAAGGGATAAAAGCATTTTCTATAAAACTAGCAATGGAAGGGGATTTCAAAGGAACAGTCTGCAGGAGGTGATTTCATTCACCAGGAATCAGAGAGTAGGTATTCCCCTTCTTGGTTGTCTAGGATTGGATTGTGCGTCAATGTCGAAATTCAGAGCACAGGGGATTTGGCTCAGACAAGTTTTAACGATAAAAAAACAAAAAAAAACAAATGTGGGTGAAAGATTCATTCACTCATTCTCAGAACCCACATCGCATCAAAACACTGACCACCCAGTTGCTAAGTATGAAAGTTGTCGAGGAATGTAATGTTGTCTGAGACACATAACAGCTCTGAGAGATTACAATGACGGCCACATCATTATTGACCACTTCTCTCCAAACTAAGTCGCTAAATTTAGCAGTGAAAAGAAGGACTTTCTTCCTAAAGCATTTCTCTAACCAAAGGAACGTTCCAAAAGCACTGATGTCATGAAGTCAAGCCCTTGAAAGACAAAAACCGCCGAATAAGACATGTTTGATGAAGGCCTTGGCTGTTATTAAAAGCAAGCTTTAATCGTCTTCACAAAGTCTTTTGACTGTGTTAAAATGTGAACTGTTTACTCTGCCATACTTTAAACAGAACATGAAAGTCATAAGCCATGAGGTCTGTAATCAACGACAGTGTCCTTTTTCTCACACCAGTTACACACACACACACACACACACACAAGCACACAGGGGACTTCCAAACCAATACACCTCCACCCACACTCAACCTCCATCGCAACAGGCTGTGAACCCCGAGGCGAGCACGATATTCCACACAGCTCTACTCATGACACTTACTCAGATAAATCACAAATTATCGACACACATTTATTACCATTGACTTTAATGTGCGATTAAACATTCTTAGAGTCTGCTATTACATCTGACAATTATTTTCCTATCAGCTCACCACACGATTACTTTTATTATAATGATTAACTGGGTCATGTAGTAAACATTAATTATAATTTGCATCTTTTCACTATTAGTATGTCTCCCCCTCAGAAAACAAAACACACAGAAAACAAATGTACATTTTAGGATGCCTTTGCTCTACTTAAGAACCTTACATTACTTAGAAATGTTCAGCCCATAAGCCAAATGAATAAAATCCTCACTTTTAACTGTAAGAAACAAAATAAGATATATGCCTTTAACAATTTAAGATCCATAAAATATAAAGAATTTATGCACCATTTATAAAACCACAATCAAATATGAGTAGCACAAGGGACTTATGTGTTTATACATTGTTGACTCAGTGAGCTGCTTAAATGCTGATCACACAGATCCAGCGGAGCAGGAAGCCCTGGTCATGTTACAAGGACATACACAGCTGCAAATCGCATTTACAATTCAAGTAATGGTGAACACTGTCAAGTGCAGGATTGTTTCTCATAGCGGTTAGATGTTCTTCCTGATTCATGCTGCACCCTAAGAAATTTATTTTTCTACAGCCCACCTTAGTGGTGGGTGGAGTCCAAATTTCACTAATCACTCTCTCTATTTAATCTGCAAAATATTTTTAGAACTTAAACTGTGAAAGGTTACCATCATTAGTGTGGTTACTGGTGTTAACTCCCCACACACACAGGCTGCAAGTAGAGCTGGGCCCTGTCAGCTGCCTACCAAACAAACCTGGCAACCTGAGTAAGCATTTCAACCCTTGACATTATTATTATTATTTGAATCATTTTTTTTTTATTAATTTAAAAAATAATATCTGTTAAGTTGAATAAGATATGTTGGTTGCATCATGTTTTAAAGGAGACCCACAATATTAGTCCTATTTCTTTCCCTCTGAATAGGTGTACTAACCTGTTAGATTTTCCTACACTTTATCTTAGTACACTCAAGGTTTTCCAAAAAAAAAAAATGACTAATGTTTAGCAAGTCAAAGCAGGTCTGTGACTAGTGGGTGTACATATTTGTCTCATTTGAATCCTAAACCACCTTTTACACCCCGAGTAACAAAGTCTAAAACATCCTCGTTCTGAGCATACACTGTAGTTACTGTCACCCTTCAATCAGCCTATCTCATTAGCTCTATTTATTGACATGTTTTGTGTACAGTCCTGCCTTTTTGTCACAGAGGCCTATGCCTTCGTGTGTGCTTCCTCATTTGTCTCTGTTATTTATACCTGTGGTGTCAAACGGGGGTTCCCAAAAATGTTCATGTCCAGTCCTCCAAAGCTGATGCACGGTTAGGCTATGGATCTCCATTTGATGAGATTATATGTCTGAGGGACCCCCATCTAAGATTTGTGTTGTTTTATATGATTTTAGTGCAGAACTGGACAACTGTTTAGGATGTAACTGCTGGATGAAGATGTCACCAAATACATACCAAATACAGCAGCTCACGATTCTGCTATTGGCATAACTGTGAAATTTGTTCCTTTGTCAACTACTACTCCTAGATCTGCCCCTGCTTTGCTGCGTTTAAGTGCTGTCAGAAATATTGTCTTTTTAATGCTAGCGCACATGAAAGACTCAACAAGCTGGGTACATTTAAGGCATGGAAGCCGTATCAACAACTGGTGGTAAAAATGATGTATTTTATTGTCATACAAGGGTGTAGGGCATGGCTAGGAATTATGGGCCCTATGCCCTGATCACATTCAATAAATATAATAATTGCCATAACTTGATAGAGAATTGATAACAGACTGTGATAAATCTGACTGTCTATCAGCCTGACCTTGTTAGTCCTGTAAAGTCCTTGTGTAAAGGCTTGTTTGTGATAAAGGGCTATATAAATAAACTTGACTTGACTATGCACAGGATCTGGACTCTCCACTTCGCTCTCATCCCCAAACCTTCTGGTCCAGATACTTAAGGGGCCCTCCCTCAGCTTGGGGCCCTGGGTAGTAAGTACCCCAATTCCCCCTACTACAATGCCCCAGTTGTCATATGTTATTGTTTGGCATTCAATGTAAATAATTTATATTGTTGTATGTTTCTATAGTTCCCCTTTGTTTAACTTTTAGTCATCAGGCATGTGCAACAATGTTTAGCTCATAAATCAATTACACGATAAATTACCTGTCTTATCTCTGCATTGCTGGGTTTATAAAATAAAGCACCAGGAAGTTAAATAACCCTGTTTGTCACAGGGTCCGTTTTCTTAGAATTTCCAACCAAAAGCACTTGAATGAGCAACAAGTCCATTTAGGATGTTCGAAGTAGGAGTTTAGGAGGAGCACTAGAAGGCAGCATTCGGTCGTGCTGTCAAAAACCAGTTCCTTGAAGTAGCGCATGCGCATGTCAGCAGCACTGCAGCAACACAGTATGACGTCACCCATTCAAAACATAGACAAGCCCAGACACACACCGTACGCTGGTCAGGCGATGCAAGGTTTATTAAGGCAGACGACCCGACGTCCGGACTGATTGACCGCGGACTGCTGGACAACAACCGCGCTCAAAACAAAGTGTATATTATTTTGCGTGCACTTTGGCACGTTTATCAGCCGACCACATTTCTTCAACTACTCATATCACAGGAATCTGTCAGAGAGAGACAGACTGCGCAGACGTTTCTGCTCATGACAATGACTCTCGAAGATGATCTAGCATCAGCAGCAGCGACGGGAAGCAAAGGAGATGTTGAGTGTCTTCTCCGGAGAGGAGCGGACGCCAACGGGCTGAACAGCTTCGGACAGACGCCGCTACAGGTCAGTGTGACTGTGTGGCGGTTTACCGTCCTGGGCAGCAAGGGACATGCTTTGGATTTGATTGTTTTGCGTCGTAACAAAAACTACCATAACCTCAGTTAGAAACAGCTAATATTGCCCATAACACACAAGTAAGAAATCTTCAAATTTATCATGGCATTGTTTTAGTAGAAAAAGTTATTCTAAGCCAGACTTGGGCTAGGCAAAGTGTAATGTGGCCCTCTCCCGCGAGTCTTGAAATGATCAAGCTCACAGTATTTTTTTTTTTCATTCTTGAAAAATATAATTTCACCCCGCTTTCTGTTTATGTCAATTTAATATAATATCTCATCAAGCTACGTGAGACACTTAAACTGACAATGTTTATGCACGCTTTAAAAGGCGATGCGGGTCATAACAAACCTACTGAATGTTGTGACCTTGGCCTTCAGTTTAGTACTGAAATGTCTATTACTATTATGGGGCTAAATAGTAGGCTAAGTATTTAATTCACACCCAACTCGTTGCTGCCAAAGATATGGATAAAAAAGACTGGACTAGACTATGAAAAACTTTTAGGTGCTCAATAAGCTTTCCTAAGGCCACAACAAAAATATTAGATCATAAATGTCGCTCAGTGGAGCACGTAAATATCACCTCAAGATACAGTATCTCTGATACGCCCAGAGCAGTTCATCATTGCACATATTTTTCAGGTGCGTCAGTTTAGTCAAGAAATACTACCCTGACCGTTCCTCTTTGTTTCACTTATTTGTCTTAGCTCTTGTTTATTTGCTTCACTTATTTGTCTCATTTGTTTAATTAAATAGTAGGTACCTAACTTACCGTAGTACTGGTTTTGCTCTTACATGCTTGTTTAGGAAGGAAATGCACTTATGATTGCTGGTGACTAGTAGTTCTCGTGCCTACCTACGTTGAATGCACTTATTGTAAGTCGCTTTGGATAAAAGCGTCTGCTAAATGACTGTAATGTAATGTAATATAATGTAGTAAACCATAAGCTATGGCAAAGTCCTTGCATTTAATATGATTTGCCAAGAACATTTCCAAACCGACTAAATATTTCGACTAATATATGAAATGGAGCAATGACTGACAAGATATTATTTGGTCAGTGTGAAATTATTATAGCCGCATGTCAAAGTATCTATCACAGCACTAACACTGTCACTCACAAATCACACACCCCCTGGTGTGATTTTTTAATATGGCTTCCAAATAAATTCTGACGATTTATTTATTTTTTGGTTGATCTCACCTATTCATCATGAATATAAAATCTCTGAAATCCAAATTTTGGGGTGCCCGTGCGTATTTTTAGTATGGCTTATTGTATTAGAGGAGCAGCTATAAACTTCCCTTCACCTTTCACTGTAACTCCTCGCTATATCCCTGTGAAGGTGATGATGATGGGCAGCACACCGGTGGCTCAGTTGTTGCTGGAGCGGGGAGCGCATCCCAACGTGGCGGACAGACGCACCGGGACAACACCGCTACACGATGCTGCCAGGACGGGCTTTCTGGACACCGTGCAGTTGCTGGTGAAATTCCGGGCCGACCCGCAAGCCAGGGACCACAGAAACTGTCGGCCTGTCGACCTTGCCAGAGAGCATGGCCACGAAGACATAGTAGCGTTTCTGGAGTCTCTGTAAACGTAGCACGACGCTGGGAGGGTTTTCTGCTGCTGCAGTATGGGTATGGGATTCACAGGCCCGACGACAGGCCTGCAGCCTAAATTATGCATCGACTGTTTTTGCTTTTATTTATTTGTTGTTGTTTTGTTTTATTTTTTTGCAAAACGGCAGGGTACAAATCAAGTACTTCCCTTTTAACGAAATTGCGTTCATCAATGCACGTTTTTAATCGCAGAAATGACGAAAATGACATAAATTATATGAAATGATATAATATTCTCATATGGACTTGTAATATCTGCGGTATTCGTGAGTTTGGTGACTATCGTACCTATCGTATCACTTTAATATTCTATAGGGTCTTACACTATAGCTGGCTGTGGTATTTGTAGAGTAGGCTATCCTATTTTTATAGGATTACTATAGTTGTTTTTCGTTAAGGTGGCCTAATGGTTACACCTACTTATTCCTTTATTGGTGTGGTTATCGAAGGCTCCATGTCTGGAGATTTGATACAGCAATAGCAACTGAATAACACGAAGCACACAAAATATTCTGAGGTGCAGGTTTGGACATCAGTGTCCCTGACCGATGGATATTCAGTGAGCATTATCTTATATTAAAAGCTACTTGGGCGGCACAATTTACATTTCATGTGTACAAATGAAGCATCTAAACTTGGCTATACTTATGCACTTTAATAAAAAGTCACTTGATATCAATTGCAAAAATGTTTTTTTTTTTTTTGTTTTTTTTTACCGTAATGAAAGGTACAAGCCGCAGCCCCTAGACAGAATAAGATAGAATAAAAAAAAATTAACGAATAATAATTATTTCAATCTGCACAAAGTTGTAGATAATTATTGTATGGAAATAATTCATTAGCCTACGAACGAGCTTTAGGCTAGTTCCTGAATAACCCGGGGTCGACATTTCACTGTTAAATTAGGCAACTTCTCCTTAACTTTGTTTTTGCTAAATATATATTTTTAGGCCTTCTGAGAGACAAGTCGCCTATTTCCTTGAATTGGTTAAATATTATCCTCATGATCACGTCATTAGGTTAACCCACAGCCTGAGATAGCTTCAAAGTTTAAACATGGAATAATGCATGATCAAGGCCAATGCATACATTTATTATTTTCACCATCATGCACATAACTTATTCTTTCAGTGAATAACCTGAGATGATTATTGGATCTACTGGGACCAAAACGAGCCCTGTCATCCTTAGCAACTAACTGACTGACAATCTGTAAATACACCGGCACCATCAGTAAGGGACTATACTTCACTAAACGGTCTGGACTTGACTGAAAGCATTGTCACAGCCTCATAGAAATGCAGCATTTAAATATTTTAGCCATAGCATGTTTGTGTAGTTATTTAGCAAAGGCTACTTTTATAATTGCTTATTAAAATGAAATACAAATTGTATTTTCACATACAATGGTTTACAATTAGGCAGTAGTTACTATGCATAATGCATCACTGCCTTGGGCTAGAAAAGAGACAAACGCAGGGAAGAGAGGGGTGAACTTATCCTGTGAGTAAATTAAACTCTCGTACCGATTCTGATGAAATCTAATTCATTTCTTGGGGGTGAAATTAACTATTTGAGGCAAGCTGAGCTAGCAATTTCTGATTTTCTATTTTTTATTAGTCATCAATGCATTTGAAAGTCATTATGGCATGTTCATTTTAACATGTTGTCAAACAGTATTTTGTAGAAGATAGTTGTACAATGAAATCAATGGCAATATATTTCCAGTAAACAAGGAAACTATTCCCTGCATCAAGAGCTAACATTCAAAACTGAATGTCACTATTCAGCTGCTGTTTCTCACATATAGTGGCATGATTGCTAAATTATTTACAGTTGAATATAGTTAAAGCAGTCAAAGGTGCTTCAAGGTTTCAACTAAACCTTTGCCCTGTTTACAGACGACACCTCACCAGAGCACCACTTAGTGGTGTTGATAATCAACTACTGGACCAACACAAGGTATCAAAGGATTACACGTACCAACATTTTTAATAAATTGCAGTCTTTATTTACTTTATTCCACATAATCAAATTGTTCAGACAAGCCAACAGAAAGGGACAAGGAGACCAAATATTATGAGATACTGTGGAGGGTGATTGTATTCCAAGTGCAGAAAATGAGCAGATCAGAAAAGAAATCTGATGTCAGTGATACCTAGGTTTGGCCTAATACGTTTTCCAAATGTAACATCAATTTGAACAGTTTATTATAAATTACTTTTTTTCAGTATGAAATTTTACATTCTACATTCATAGTATGCAAAGCACGTGTCCGTGTCTCTCATGAACAATTCAATAAATGCACTACTTGTTTCTCAAACTAAAAAAGAAACAAAAACAAAAAAAACCCCACTGAAAATCCCATCAATTAGTTGATTCTGCCATTTACGCTGCAGATCAGCTCTGTTTATAATTGTCATGTCACCTACGTTTGGATTCATGAAATAATAAATGACAACACAAAATAGTGAAAAGGTGCAAATGAAAGAAGTATTGCACAAATAAAAATAAAATAAAATAATTTAATGTAAGCTGATGACCAGCAAAGATAGGAAAGCCCCCAATAATAATAAACCTCTGACTATGCTGGCCCATGTTTGCTTTAGGGCATATAAGACATTTAAAATATTTCACTGCAGAGTAAATCGTGCAAATACGTTCAGGTTGAAGATGTCGGATGCCACTTTACAACACGGACACATTAGCTGTAGCAAAGGGCGCAGCAGTCTTCTTGCGTCAAACTTATTCAGCTCTTTTATAAAGAGACCAATGTTTTACAGACCACAAAATACAAATTCATGAAAAATAATGTGTATAGTATACTCCTGAAAAGACTACAAATCCTTTGTTGAACTGTCCAAATGTTTGATACCTTAAAAATGTGTCTGGACTAAGAGCTCCCTACGAATCATGCTTGAGTGATGGAGAAAAAGAGTCCCATGTATCAGTACACTTTTCAAATTATTTGTATCTGTATTCCAAGGCAAGATAAAACACACTGTGAAATTCCAGCTGAAGAATGAGTAGACATGCATTATATGTGTCAGGCACTTTCTTGTGATTCATTGATGACAAATCCACAGGCAGAGATGGATGGATCCATCGTCCATGTTGGTGGTGATGGTGACGGGTTGGGAGCAGAATCCTTCTCTGCTGTGTCGAGTGTCTGCTGTGCTCAGTGTTTTGGTAGCATTACTGAAGATTGTGCTGTTGACTGTAACAAAAGAAGAAAATATGGATTCTTCAGTAATAATTCTCTCTAATAATGACATGCAGCAACAATAGTTATGTGTAAGTTGCCTAGCATTCGTCTCCGGTTACTCTCAGTACATATCCTCAGAAATAACATACAAGCAATGGACCGAACAACCTTGTGTCTTTTGCAGTATTGTGTCCCTCTTCAGTCTAGTGGTATACAGCTCATGTCTTGAGCCACAAAGCTGTCATAGGAATCAATTCTACCAGGACTGGTGTCCCTCTCATCATTTCTAATATCCAAATAAAACCAATAAAATATTAGAAGGATCTAACACTTTCTTTTTGAAACAAAGGCACTGTTTAATTACAATGTTAACCCATTTACCTTATTGCAACGTAGAGGTACTTCAAGGGAATGTAAAATTATTGAATTACTGAATCCTTTTTGATGAAACAAACATAAATTATTTGGGAGATGCACCCTGTGTATAAACACACTAGTAATCACACAGTACCATTATCTTTGAGCGTTGCATTATAAGATCAATGTGTATTTTTACCAGAGATACTGATTTAAGCAAAAATACCATAAAAGGACAACATTAAAAAATATTAGAACTTAATACTGATTTCCATTTGAAATTAGGCCAGCTGTGTTTTAATGTTCTGGCAACCCAATGCGCAGCATAGCACACAGACTACCCTCGCTGACTCACCCTCGCTTTCTGCAAATGGGGTGAAACACTCATTGTTCACAGCTGGCGTTGGGCAGGGCAGTTGGCTCTGCTTAGTACGCAACCCCCTGACCTCATGATAATTATCACTTTAAAGGAGCTCATGCTCCATATCCTTTCAGAGGTGGCGCAAGCAGTAGTGAAGTGAGATGAGACATACGTTTTTCAAAAGGACTCTAAAATGTATGCAGCGGAAATGAATCACCACAATCCTGACTTACTTTCAAGGCCTTCATGGTCTGAGTCCAGTCCATCTGACAGATCTGGGGTATTGAAGTTAGCAGGATACTACTAGCTTTGTTAGCATTCTCCTTCATCGTCTTCAGTACGTTGTCAACACAAACCTAGGGCAAGGGAAAGAAAACAGAGGGTGTGTGTTAAAGAAGCACCATGCAAATTTCACTTCCTGTTGATGAGAAAAATGTTGCAAACACAAACACTTTGTAATTCACAAAAATGTATCTTGCCACGTGGTCTAATTACTGCTAAGAAAATGATGGTATCCAGCACTGGATCACACAGACTCACAAAATATCAATGGATAATATTTATCTTGATGTAATTAATATGGAGCTTTCTGTAAGATGCATGGAGCAAAATGTAAAATCAGAGTTGTTTTGATTAGAACATCAAATATGTTTATGTAAAGAGTGTTTTCTTTCGTTTGCTATAAATTTCCCTTTTCTTTTAAATGGAGACCACATGGGGCACTGGGTTGCTACGGGGAGTTAAACGTTTCAGTGGTGAAGCAGACAAACAGACTTGGTGTAATTATGTGAGTATCTCAGTGGCAGTACTGTAATACCACTGTCACAGTCGAAATGATTAAATTAAACATGAGCACAAAAACCACACACACACTTATATTACACAACAGGTCATGGGCCAAGCCTGGACAGTGAGTTGAGCAATAGTCAAAGCTAGTTTCATTTTGAGTTCAGTCAGATAATCACAAATAGTATAATCTTGAAAAGACTTAAAATGTCTGGTACCTTAAAAATGTGGTGAGACTAGACTTGCAAGTCAGCCACAGAAATAGCGGTCTGTAAAGACAACCGCTCCATGTCGGTGTGAGAGGTTGAATAGCAGCACACTTATTTAGCTAGCCATCAACTGTGTGGCCTACACCTTCCACCTCCTGTGTCTATGACATTGGTAATTGTTGCAATAAAATGTAACACCATTGTAACAAGAGGGGAAATAAACAAAGTAGTAATATATAAACAGTAATAAATAAACATGTCTACTTATCTACTGTCATGTACAGAAGTTGGAGACTTAGTCACATGGTATCAAGGTATCACAATACTAACAAGCAGGAATTTATCTGATAGTATCCTATCGACAATCTTAAACCGAGGAACATCAGCAAGTACAGTACAGTATGTACAGTATGTTATGGCACCGTTTCCCTGTTGTGCTCATGTTTACCTCCTTTAACCTGCTTTAACCCTTGAGTGTTTTGTTTTCATCCCAGAGTCAGTGACAAGATTCAAGTTATTGTGCTGTTGCCAGAGCCAGGACGGAAGACAGTGGAGCTGATGACTCAGTCTGACTCAACCTCCTCTGGCAGGGCTTCCACCGGAGGCTGGCAGGCGAGCTGACTGAGGGAGGAGACGAGACACAGGGGGGGGCAGGAGGTAG
>CABFOQ010001165.1:9176-27498 GCA_900660455.1 Gephyroberyx darwinii | reverse complement strand
GCCTTACCCCTCACCATCTGCTGTCCAGGCTAAGTGAGGACAGGGGTAGGGCCAAAAAGTGGGGTGGAGTATGTGAGTGCATGTATACGCACAAAAACGTGTGTGCGTGCACGCGCATGTTTGTATGTCAATGGGTGGGTGGGTGAGTGGAATGGCAGATGGACAGGGCATACTCCTGGCACTAGTGCTTCGATGTTAGTCATCCCACATTAAGGAGTATCCCCTTCCCCCACCTTCCTAACCCCTGCTACCTAAGCCGCAGTGCCAGCCAATTCTTTATGTTTTACTGGGTTTGATTAAGACATCCATAATTAGAGACATTAGGAGCTGGGTGAGCGGGGGTGTGTGTGAGCCGCTTATCCATACGGCTGTTTACTGTAATCAAAGCCAAGCCCAGACAACCCCTTCTGCACACACGCCACTTAGTGATAGCCATGACTGTTACATCTTACACACAATTTTATCATCATCACTAATGATCAGTGACAGTTCCTTGTTTCCTTCTTTGATAAGCATGATGCCAAAGCATGATCGAGTGGGGGGGTGGGAAGCTTCTGTAACTGTACTGGGTGGAGCGGCTGTGTAAAACCAAAACTATACTCATTTACACACTCATATTTGGCATGACCCCACCCAATACGAGCGTATATTTGTCTGTGCATGTTTTGAGTGCACTGTATTTTTTCCAGTTAAAAAAAAAGGGGTCAGAGCAGCAGACAGTTCAGTCTTGCTGAGCAGTAATCTGAAAATGCCTGTAATCCTCCATACAGAGCCCTTCTGGAGACTGTGGCATAGTATGGAGAGGTGCAGCCTCATCTCAGTTAGCAGCCATGTGTCTGACCAAGCTTGACACGCAACCAGAGCCTTACAGCTGCCAGGACACACACTGAGAAATGAGACACTGCAAAGCTGCCCCGGTCACTCAATGGAATAACTGTGCCAGTTTGCCCCCCTATTATGTAGTGTGATTACAGGTCACTGAACTTATTCAACTATATGTATATTCTATTACACACGTCATCTAGTAACCATGAATTTTCAAAACATGATATAAAATAGATATAAATAAATACAGGCTAGCTCAGTGGTCCTCAGGCTCCAGAGTACTGCTGGTTTTCTATCCTACCAGGTACTTAATTGCATTCACCTGGCATCCCTGATTAGACAGCTGGAATAGAAAACCAGCAGTAGTCTGGTTCTCTTGAGGACCACTGGGATAGCCTATGTATGCAGCACTATTTAAGCAATAGGCCTACTGACATTTTCGTTCAACTAGGGAAAAACCGAAAGCAAAACGCACCTCAGCAAGAATTTTACTTGGCAACACCACCAATCAATTACAACAATTTAAGTCAAGCGCAGAGTTTCTGTGCAAGTACAGATGTATCTTCCCATGGTTTTTCATTAACGATGAAATGGCACTGAAGTTTCTGAAATAGATCGCAAATTAGTGCATGTTCTTTACATCAATTTCTACATTGCCAGAAAAAGATTGTGTACCACCTAGTGACTTACCTTGGAGTCAGCCTGGACAACACATGGCTCTGTGTCATCGGTGTCCTTTTTCTTGCACAGGGTCCGTCCCAGCTGCACATCTAGGATGTAGTTTATTCCCGCAACTATCTACGAAATAACGGCAGGGCTATTCTTAGGTGATTTTCTTCACGATTGAAATCCCCCCCGTTACTGATTCAAAGCGCTAGAACTCAAAGTTTTAAGTTTTACCTGAGTTTTGGCTGAGGTTATGTTGATGATTTTGTAGGCAAACAAATCTTCGACGTCGCCTCTGTTAAATTCACCTACAGCGAACCGTGCTGCCCTCCAAACATCGGTGCTGTTTAGCGGGACCGCATGTGGCTCACCGGTCATCATTTGACCATCGGCGACAAAGCACCCGGCCAAAGCACAGGCGAGAAAACAAACCGAAATGTACAGGCTCATATTTGAAAGTAACCAGGGAGACGTTCCAAAAGTAGGCTTTATAAAACGGATAGTTCCGATCCTTGGTTCTGATTGGCTGAGTCACGTTCGAAGCCTGTTTAAAATTCCAGATGAACGCGCACCTGTAGCAGCATGATTGTAAATTCAAATATTAATGCGCTAACTGAACACCCCCACTCACACTAGTACTCATGTGTAGTGTAGCGGCCACCTTTGGCTGCTGTTCAAGGGCTGTAATGCTAAGCGGAAATAATAATGTAATTATGGATTTAAAAAAAAAAAAAAATAGAAGACGCCTTGAACATTTCTCTTTTTATTACAATGGCTTGTTGCCGCTGTTTCATGAAAACAATAAGGAGTAACATACAGACTGTCACTAACGTCTCTTAACTGATACAGTTCAGACGTAAGACACGTTGTTACGCATGCCGCGAACGGCAATTGGCACACCTGCATATATTTTGATCATTTCGCGCTTGTTTGATGCGGCGCGCAAAAAACATGTTTGTTTGCACATAGCAATTGTGCATACATCCTCTTCAGAAATATAATAGATTGTTAAACACGTTTCCCTCTTCATCCCAACAGAAAAAAACAAAAAGCCTTCACGTTCAAATAATTTTTATTTAAAAACGGCAAAATATAAACACCACTACACTTTTAAATAGCCTATTTTCTCCTTTTGTACAAGAGATATTTTAGTGTTACGAGCGTTTAAAAAGATGGCCACGTGAACAAACAATCATTACTAGGACAGGGAAGCCATCTCATTAAAAAGTTTCACAAAATGTATTCTTACATGTCTGGGTGTGATGGGAATCTGTTTTCACTACAACAAAATCAGACCTTTCTGTATACATGGGAAGAAATCAAAGGGCTCATTATTTCGGAAATGAACCTACACAATACATGGCTTTAAAAAAAAAAAGCCATGTATTGTGTAGGTTCCATAAAAGCAAAAAACATCCAACAAAACAAAACTATCCCTTTAAGAACAAAGGAATGTAGTACTGGTTAATCTTTTTTCATGTCCTGAAATACCAGCGCAAAAACACAGATGAAAAATATTTGACAATCCCATAGTCATCACCAACTCCTACATAATGACTTGGTTTGCACATTAACTGCCCAGTCCACCCTTTTTTGTTTTTCTATGCTTTATTTTGTCTTGGTTACTTGGTCATTATTTTCAAACAACTCTGATTTAACAGATAGTGCAGGTCAATAACTGATATGTTCAGTGTTTTGGCAAAAAATGTGGTCATGTTATTTGCAGTACTGTATGTGCTGTGAATTAAATAAGCAATTCAAAACAGTATATGGAAAATCTAAAGAAATGTGTGGTAAAAATGCAATTCATCATTGCCATTACCAACTATATGATCTATAAGATAGAAAACTGCAAACAGTTGCTCATATTTAAATCCTCTTAATGTATAGCAACCATTTGTGAACACATTCCAGTTGCCCTGTAATGTAGGTTAACGTGTAGAGTTTCTTCGTCCCATTCTTCATAGGGTATGTACCTGATTTAGGTAAATGGACAAGTGTGTCTGTACCAGGGTTTCCCCAAGAACATTTTTTCAGCTGGGAGACCAGGAGCCATGATGGCGGTAGTGTCAACATGCTCCCCAGTCTCAATAATGCAAAGCCATATCTGCCAACACTGACGTCTGAAAATAAGGCCGAGTACAAGAAGTAGTCACTTCACCACAAACACCACACAATACACATGTGCGCGTGCGTACACACACACCCTTAAAAAGTATTGTTTTGTGGCCATGTTGGCCTTATTTATATTTGGATATTATAAAATGCCAATTTCTATGCTGAATAGCTTTTAGACCCCAGTTCTCTGTGTGATTTCTTCATTCATAGTCTATGATATACTTAGAAATTGAATGGGCAAATGATCAGAAAAGCAACAGAGCAAAATTACATTGATATGATTATTTCCAGGTAGTCTGGTGGCTCCAGGTTTCTGCTGTAGATCATCTATTTAAAGCTTGTCCCTAGCCAAAAATCCTTATAGAGACAGACCATTTTTTACCTGGTGATATTTTCAACAAATGTTCATAGCCCATATAGCTCTTGTATTGGAACACACAAAGGAATGTGGACGAAATGCGCAATGTAATTGACCACTGCTCACCAGTACAAATGGCTGGTGGAAAGACCAATTACTTTAAATACAGGACATTAACAGGAGTAATGACATCACGGGAGCACAAAGAGAGCTAAAATAAGGGATAAAAAAAAAAACGGGAGCATTGACAGATATGGTAGCCAGGGCGACACCGCCCAACTGGAGCAGGATAGGGGAAACCCTGGTGTGTACATATGATTGCTTCTACGGTCCAGTATGAAGTCTTTAAGAGCCGCTATGTGCTCCTAGAGGGTTTTATGCTCTGGAGAGAAGAGAGCTGCCAGACCCAGTACTTCACTGTTCAGTATTTCTTTGTCTGGCTTAGACTTTTTAAAGAGAGATGGAAGATTCCGGATATGAACTTCCTTTCTGAATTGCTGGCACAGAGCTTTCTGTGGGGGAGTGACAGAGAGAAGAGAAGTTACACAGGGCTGTGCAAGATTTTTAAAATAAACCCACAATGTCTCATATTTCATAAAGGAAGGAATTTCAATAAATTGTACAGCCCTGTTGAGTCCTACTGCTGTACAATTTTTGCCGCCTAGCACAGAAAATTTATAACACATCCAAAATCACATGCCTTATAATGATTTACACTATTACTCCTGCATCTGTGGTTGTATTTACTGAGCAAGCTACAGTGGCCACATCAGAGAAACACTGTCCTCTAGTGGCAAAATATGGAATTACCCCCACAGTTCCAGCGATGAGCTTCTTGAATTGGTCTTTCCTCTTCTTTTCTCCAACCTTCTGGGCGTTTGGGTCCAACAGCCTGTGATCATACTGGTCCAGAGCCTCCACACTGATGTTAGGGATCTGGGCCATCACTGCTCTCAGCTCCATGTAACGCGGCCGCTAGTATGGACAGACGAATATGCACCGCATGAGCACATGCAGGGTGAGGAGTGGATTTATGTTGAGAAATTATTTTCAAAATCCCTCAAATAATTCTTCAAAACTGAGATATTACAACCTGCAAAAATAAACAATCTCCTCATCACAGCATGCATCCCTACACCTTTGCTGCTAATCAAATTCCACAATTTTTCCAAGACTATTCCATTACATATAGCACAATTTCCATCATCAATATTTGTCACCATCTATGCTGTTTTTACATTGAATATCTGACCTGAATGTCCCAGGTTTTATTTCTGGCTATAACTATTACTCAGGACAGATACCATCAGAATGTTCTGATTTGGGTTTCTAGTCCTCAAAGATAAGTGGATCAGCAATAAGCCAAGCTTGACATTAGATTATCAACAAATTTCCATGATAGCTCCAAAACTATATGCACAAGGTCTATTTTTTCCAGGCCTGGAAAATACATTTTTCAAATTCCATTACTGTAGGAACCCTGGCATCAGTAGATGATTTGCTTTGCCCAGTTCTAGATGACTATTCAGACTTTTAGGATAGAGGAAAAGTGAGCCAAACAAAGGCCGAAATAAAGAGCAGATATGGAAGGAATAGGGATGTGGGGTGATGTTATTAGCCTCACCAAGCTTTCGTAGATGAGCATGGCCAGCTGTGTGAGGAAAGAGTTGCAGACCTCGTGCTGCCCATGCAACTGCAGGCCCCGCAGAACACTTGTGTAGAACCATGTGACCGCCTCGGGAAGGAGGCTACCCCCTACCACCTGAACAGACACAATAAGTGGATGTGGGATGAGAATTTTAGAAATAGGCAGTGTCACAAAATTGCATTTCAAAACCATGACACATTGAAGTCTATTGCTAGAATATGATTTCTCCCACTATATTTATCTATTAACTGTCTTGAAATGCAAAATAAAACATGAAACAAGGAGCAGACATAACCGGGGTCAACAAGTTGGCAAGAATTCAAAGATACACCACAACTAGTGTGGTCTGGGGGCATGCTCCTGCAGAGAGAACATCCTGGATAATTAGTGTTTAAAAACCTACTTCTACTTGGTTTATAATGAGAATATATGAAAAACTAACTGGGTCAAGGTAACTGCTCATTCCCTTTTGTTTTTTGTTTTTAACTATTCATCCTTTAACCAGAGGGGGAAAAACACTTTTGTGAACACTTCCAAGTTGTTTTGTTTGTTGCTTTGAGCCATCAAGTCCACTGTAAACAAACAGTTTCCCCCCCATTCCCCCCTCATAACAATGTACGTAAGCGGTTCATAGGTTAATACTGCGAGTTCATTGTATTGCGTAGGCTACCTGTCGCAGCAGGCTCCAGCAGACCATGGAAGCAGTGCGGTGACAGTTAGTCGTGTCCTTCCACGACAGGGAGATGAAGGAAATGGTCAGCAGGTTCATATAGATGTTCTGGGGATGAAACAGTCAGACACAGAAATTAGTATCATGTACAGACTGTAAAGATATGAAGATCTGATTATGCTGCTGAGGCTTACCTCGTGTTTCGCGAGACATTTCCCCAGCTCAGTCAGCTCGTCAGTGGGCTGGGCAGGAGACACCGTCTGGGATGAGTCTGTCATCATCTCCTCCTCTGCACATTTCATACAAAACTGTGAAACACTCATCACAAGATGTCAAACTTACAACAAAGGAATAAAAGCAACCTACTGCGTTCAAATTCTCTCACTTAACTCTTACCGTCAATTTCCTCCTTATTCCCTGGTGGTTCAGGCACTTTCCTGGAAATACAGCTCACCACTAGAAGGAAGAAGAGCAATATTAGGATATAATAAAAGACGATCAGGCAGTTGCTTGCCACCTCCTACCCTTTATATTTTTCAGTACCTTGGCAATACAGTATGGCAAAATATCACCCTCATAACCCAATGTCCTGGGGGAATTATTTTTTGCTGGATGTGCAGCAGCAGGGTGAGAGGATTTTAGAGTTGAGAAACAGCAAGTATCCCACAGCTCTACTCTGAGGAGGAAGATAAAGGGAGCTGTATTTCATTCTTCCTGACCGCCAGAGGCGATGCTTTAACACAAGATCTTCTCCATCTCGTACATGGAGATGGAGGTCGAATCATTATACCAACAAAGACGTAGGGCACGGCCCCAGTATAAAGCCCCTCTTCATCCCGTAATCTGTCCTTTCTATCTACTCGCAAATGAATGACAACGGTAACAGGTCAACATTGTTAGTTGTATTGTGGCTGGTCTGCTTGTAGTCTCGTAACCATTGGGTTGGTGCTACGTTTTTGTCAGCCAGAGACTGCGACAAGCCCATTCCAGCTCTTTTCCCTCCAATCGGCTGTGGCTGCGCTATCGATACTTGTTAAGCAATAAGTCACAAGAGGCCATGCTTTACAATGATTTTAAAGCAGCGACATTGTTAGATACAGCGATAAGCATTATATATTATATAAAACCACAGTAACAAATAATTGTACTAAAAATACAAATAAGATACATTTTTGATTAATCAATAATTAATAATTCTGCCACCAAGGTATATAGTTCTTGAATGGTAGTTAAACACAAAGTGGTTGCTAAGCAGCACATTGAAATGTTGCATTATTAGAAACCAAGTTACCTTCCCTTCATCATCAAACTCCTAAATGAACTGAAATTTACTTCTAAGATCATTCACAGATCAGCAGCATATAAGTGGTGATTTTCGGTTATGTGGTCATGGGTTATTGGATATTTTACAATGGCTTCAAACGTTCTCCTTTAATTCCACGGTCTTCGATTATTGAAAGCGGAGGGTCGTGGAGTTACTCAAACTTACTGAGAAGATCCAGGACGTCTCTGGTGACCAGGCGCACCAGCTGCTCCTCCAACATCTCCTGCGTCACTTGGCTCTCTTCACACACCGCCTCCTCCTCATCCTCACCACTAAACACAAAGAGGTAGACAGTTCATCAGTGCCATCACATTCGCATACACAATACTCAGCTTAGACACAGTCAGCCACCCAACAATTCAGCAATAAGCCACCAGCAGAACCAGAACACCTATTAGCTGTGTTTATGGTGGTAACACACCATGGCAAGAAAAATAGAAGACAAATGTTTACGTTTTAACTAATAAATAATTAAGTTTATCTTCAGTATCTTCAGTTGTACGTTTAAAGGGCTTTTTACAGCTTTGAATGTGACTAAATTATAGCCAATCACACCTGAGGACCTAATTGAACTGTTAAATAAGGCAGACCCATTGCCATTTCCCATTACTTTGTACTTCTAAACACAGATCCATCCATTCACATACATAAGCATGTACAAACACACAAAGTAACTTACTTAACAGAACTCCTCTGGTTGATGACCTGCCACTTGACATTGAGTCTCTGCAGTGTGAAAGGGAAACAAAGCTATGACTGTTGGCATCAAAACAACTCTGGGATTCTGATAGTTGAGATTAACTGAGATTATAAGAGTGCTGTCTGATTAGTGTCACTAATGGTGAGATTAATGATACTGTCACTTGGGGAGTGTAGAGATCCTGACCTGCAGCATGTAGGCAAACAGAGGGCCCAGCAGGGGGCAGAGTAGACTGTCATAGTACTCCTGAGGACATGATAGCACCAGCTGCTTCAGAAACACCCGTAGCATAGGTTAAAGAAATACGATGGTCACACAAAGCAACAGTTCAACTTTGCAGCTAATTAAACTCATATACAGCTACAGTTGCATCAATCTAAGTCCAAGAGACACATCTTCCATGCAACCCAGGTGTATATGCCCAAAAGTATGGAAATGGTGAGAATTGGTGGCTCAACCAGACCAAAAGAAAATAAGGATATGAATCATAGGGCGAAGTCTGTGGTCAGGCACATGGTCGAGGGAGACAAAGGCAGAGCCAACTATTTGTTCAGCCAATCCCTCGATGGTGTAGAAGTCCTGTTGCAGGGACAGACCTGCATTTCCCAGGATGTGGAAACTACAAAGGTAAAGAGAGCAGTAGAGGAAGCATAATTCAATCTGTAATAGCATGTAAAGGATATAAATAAAAGGAGGCATACAAAGAAATGATCATAATTCATCATTAAAATGATTTGTTGAGGGAAGGGGCATATAAAAAAAGAATCCAAGTTGGGAAAAATCATGCTGCTACTACACACTTCTCACCAGTTGTCATACAATGTGCAGAAAAATCCTTGCATGCGCTCCAGGTTGGTTTTATACACAGGAGAGTCATAAATATCCAGCAGAGGCTGAGGAAGACCTAGAGAAAGCATGGCATTGAGCAGGTTTCACCACGACAACCCGGAACCTCTTCAGGCTCATTGTGGGCAAGAAATCAAAAACAGCAAAACTGGCTCAGAATCAAACCTCAATAATGATCTGAAGCATTAACAAAGAAAGTTCCTCTCACCTAGAACCACGTTCTTTTCTACATCCATCACCTCATAGGCCCTGGAGAAGGTTTCACTCAGACGAGCCATGTTCTCTGGCATGAACAGACTGTTATGAGTTCTTCAGTGAGTGTGGAGAAAGATGGGATTAAGAGAAAAAGAGATTGGTGACCACCATCAATATAATATTAAAAGGCATTATTAACAGAGTAAGAAACAGAGCTAATGAATGCAATGTGAAATCAGAGGTCTACCTGATGAGAGCCAGCAGGTTTGGCAGCAGGGCAAGAACCTGGGCAGTGCAGGGGTTTCTGTAGATGGGAGCCCCAGTGGGGGTGTAGCCCACCACAAAGCCCCCAGCCTTGGCCTCCTCCAGGTCTGCAGGCCAACGTGCCCTCTTCACCACCCCCAAGATGGTGTACAAACAGAAACTCAACTGGAAAATGACCAACAAGAAGGATAAAAGACATACGTCAATAAATGTGCAATTGGCAGTATACCACATGAGCCATTTCATATACAAAATCTAAACTGCAAGGACAACAAGCTGATTGTGCCTCAGAGTGGAGAACATGTGAGGTCGCCTTAAAAAAAATAAAACCACTCCGTTTACACACATGCCCTTACCCGTGCCCTATTAATGCCCGTTGTGTCTGTATCTTTGCTTTGCTGACTGACCACCTGATCAGCACCGACAAAAGACAAGAACAGGGCAGGGTCCCACAGCACACTGAAACATATGGAAAAGAGACAGTCACTTCTCCATAACAACATAAAGATATGTACAATTTGAGAGAGAGAAAGAACGCACTGCCTCATCTCATCTGAGGTCCACTGTGCCACCACTGAGGCCATGAGTTCCTCTAGGAAGGCCTTCTGTTTGGCAAAGTCTTTGAACTGGTTGCTGATGAGGACCAGGGCCTCCATCAGGGCACATTTCTCCATCTGGGTTAGCATGGCCTCGTTGGTGAACAGCTTCTTCACATGGTTGTAGAGCATGTCGAAACAAGGCTGGAGAGGAAAAAGTAAACAATATAAGCAGGTAAGTGTTAGCAAACACACCATGATTAATCATGATTATACACCCACGTGTGTTTCCGTCATCCATGTATGCGTTTTTGCTCCATAAACTGAAAACAGCTGGAAGAAAGGAAGCAGAGCATAGTCATACCCTTCGCTTCAACTGTGATACAATGACGTTTACTTACCAAAACGAACTGCGGGTAATTCCGGCACATCTTGATGATGGAAGAGCAGGCATGTCTTCTCACATTTTTTACAGCTCGTGTCCGAGGCACCTGAAGATGCCAATTTGAGTATTCATTTCTTTGTTCTTGGATGTGTGGAAAGAGTGAAGAGCTGATTTGTCTTGTGTTCCTAAAGCCAACTCACCTTGCTTTCTTGGACAACTTCAAATGTGATGGCAGCAAACAGCTGTGGTGCCAAAAGAATAAGGGGAATTGAACGGCAATTACAGTATGTGTCTGCTTTAAAAGAGACAATCACCATTTTAATAGAGACCTCAAAGAAACAAGGTAGCTAAGAGAGTTCCAAAGACACCAAATAGTTGGTACCGAAATTACAGTAGCATCGGTCATAAAAACTGCAATATTATTTAAAGTAACAAGGGGAGTGGTCTTGAGTTACACTCTATGGTGCAAACACTGTTCCCATATTCCAAGTTGACAATACCCCCATACACTCTGCTAAACAAATGTTATGAACACCTGGATGAAGTTAGACACCCTTCATGGCCTCACCAATCAATCTAAACATCATTTAACCTTTATAGGAGGTTCTGCAAAGTAGATTTCCACCCTTGTCATCCCTCAAAGAAGTGGAGGCTTTCTGTCTTGAATGGTCCAATGTCAAACTTCACACAGTTCAGTACTTGTATGGCAGCTAGTAAGTAAGTAATAGTAAGTAATGGAGAGTCTCTGAAGGCAAAGGGTGGCACAAGTCCTTATTAGGTACTTGATATTTGTATAGAGATATAGATAGAGAGATAAATAGACAGAGACAGAGAAATAGATACATAGAGAGAGACATACAATATAGTAACCAAAGAATGGCTCAGCTGACCTTGAAGAGGACCTGGGGCAGAAAGTGAGGTCTGTGTATGACAAATGGGAAGAGGGCAGAGACATTGGTGAGGACACAGGACAGGATGAGTGGGTCTTTGGTGTCATAGTTCAGCACAGCCTGCAGGAGCTCCATGCCCTGATCTATGGGCAATTTCTACACAACATGAGACAGAAGGAGTAGGCAAACCTTATTATTATTGTAATTGTCATCATCATCACTACTATCAATGTCAAACAGTTTTGTTTCTTAACAGTGTTGCTGGTACGTACCTCCTCCTCCAGATTTTTGAAGGTCTGTCCCACCACGCACTCTGTGAAGACTGTCATGGCATCCCACTGGACCACTGACGGGGACAGGATGGAGCACAGGCCCTCAGCAGTTTTAGCTAGAAAGGAATGGAGAGAGAGAGAAATGAAAATGAGGATAAGAAGATTGATACGACTATAGATCTTAAGTTGAGATGTCAGTCAGGATGAAAAAAAACATTTTGCTCCCATATACATGACTCCTACAACACTGTCAGTGATGGTCTGTTCTAGCTGACTAGGCTGCTGAGAGACTTGCTCTATTGAATATAATCCACTGGGACTCCCCAGCCCCAAATCAGTTTCATACTGCTGCATATTTTACAAGTGAAACTAACCGCATCCACCACAAACAGACAAAAATAACCAATACAGAGTTGCACAGGTACACACATACAGAGTGATCAATTTCCCTCGCTGACACTGCATCAAGCTGTCAAGAGTAAAGATAACCACACTTACAAGTGGTACTCCCAGTGTCAATGGGGCTGGCGATCTGATACTGTAACCATTCTGCTGCTATCCCGAACGCTTCCAGAGGAACAATGCGGCAGGCGCTCCTCACCACCTCTCCCTGCTGCGCCCGGAAAGCTGAGGAGGATCAGAACAGAGTGTAAAATTTTTTTAAAAAAAATCAGATAACACACAGTATCAACAATAACTTAAGTAAAACTAAATCTATAATACTTACAGTTAAAGAATGAGTTGAAGTCCTCATCACTGTCAAAGTCCACACGGGAGTACTCACAGCTTGGGTTATCGATCCTGGATGGAAACCCAGTCTGGAATGAAGGACAAAAACTACATTAACAATCCCTATGGCTTCTATGTGCACTTGTATTGCACTTTTACCACTGTCTCAGCACCTTGACTAGGTTGGTCATGGTTGTTCTTAGGTACTTGATGGCCAGCTCCACCACAACTGGGTCCTTTGACAGAATCTCATGTCTGAACAGAGCTCCCCAGGTGATCTGAGTGGAGGACTTTAAAAACTGGAGAGGAGAGGGAAAATCAGAGGAGGTACTAAACAACACAGCTTGAAAATTCAGATTTTAAATATCTTCAAGTCAATTATATTATAGGTGAAAGCATCAGGTAAAGTCCATCATAAAACCTTCCAAACTTTTGTCCCACCTGACTGGGGTGTGTAGTGAAGGCTAAGAAGGCTTCCATGTACTTGCTGAGGTTTGCAGGTACCTCAACTTCTATGTCTGAACCCTGTGGACAGGAAATTACATTCTTCACTGATCAGTACTATCACAGATAGATTTGCAGTACATGGCTTTGTTACTGTATTTTTATGTGGACCAAGCTCACATAAAAGATTGTATACACAAAGGAATCAGTTTCAAATTAGGATAGACTCACCACCAATGAGCAGAGTTGGCTTCCCAGGGCACAAAGGACCTGACACAGCCTCTTCAGGAAGATGTAACGTCGTTCCACCACTCCCGCTGGTCTATAGTATATACACAGATCATTGCATAGGTTACCTATTTCTATGATCACTGCCCAACCCATCAGTGTGTGATGCACAATATGTAAGTGTGTGACGTTACTTACGGTGCTTGAGAGGATTTGTTACATATTGCCACTCCGTCTGCTGACCTGCAACCAGATACACAGATGCCAGTCAACAACGCTGAAAAGGGTAGGGTGCGGCCTATCAAGAGAGAGGATACAGAGAATAAGACTGCAGCAGGTGTACTCACTGCGCTGCAGAAAGGATGTAGTGGATGGCCACATCATCAAACAGCAGCATGAATGGCTTCCTGTCCTCCAGCTTGCCCTGTGGGAAGACAACACAAGTGATTACATGCAGTTTTGTATTGTCACCTCTATTACAAACAAGACGAATATCCACTGACCACTGACACTGACTGAATATCCAACTTCCCTTGTTGCTACACACTGTTGCATGGCTCATCAGATCTATGGTTCTACAAGCAATTATTTCATACTCTAAAGATGTCATCCATATGACATAGCCATCTGTTACGCATTCTGGCTCAAGCGTGGCCCTTTTCAACACGTGTTGCCCTGTGACCAACCTTCCGGCTGATGGCGATGAGCAGGCACTCTGCTGCCTCCAGCTGCAGCTCTGCCTCGCTCAGCAGCAGACACAGCATCTCCAGCAGACGACAGTTGTCATTGGTAATGTGGGCCAGGGCCACCCAATCTATGTAGCCTGCAAGTGTGTTCAGTGTTGCCACGGCGACCCGACAGTGAGCTTTGGCCTGTACATGGAAAGAGAGGGGAGGACAGGAGGGTTGTTGAAGTCATCAAGACAAGTTCATTTGAGAGCAGAGACGCAGTGATGTTTTCTCACCTGCAATTCCTGTCCAGGTATCCTTTTCTGGGTAAGAAAAATAGTTAGAAACATGTTATTGTTCAATTTAGACTTTTGAATGAACAATTATGGGAAGTATGGGAGCCTAAGATCCCACTGACCAGTTTGCGATAGTCATCAACATTAAGCTGCAGGATGGCCAGCAAGAAGCTGAAGACACTGTCCATATTTTGGGTGAGGGTCTGTTGGATGTCTCTGCGCCGCTGGGTGGGCAACGTCTGGAAGGTGATCACATCCTCCGCCAGCCGCAGCAAGATCAACATCACTAGCTCCGTCTGAGCCTCCTGGGAGAGGCAGGGAGAACAGGATTCAATTTCAGTCAGTCAGGGTTTGTACACATTATTACTAATCAAATCCCATGACATAAAGGGACTTTTCAAGGGCAGATTTTCATGCCATTTCCAAAGCCTTTTGAGTATTTAATCTAATCCATCTGCCAATGTGTTAAAACTGACTGATGACGCCATGTGAATATGAAAATAACAACACCATGATTTTCCTTATTTGCATGTGAGTGATTACATCATTGTATGCAAATTGCATGCAACACGGTATAGGAAATGACTGGTATGCAGTAACTGCACATTTCCAGCACTCTGAGTTACTCACCCCAAGGCTAGTGAGAGTCTCCATCTCTTTCAGCATGTCTGGCCAGTGTTGAGGCCATTCCCGCTTTATCATTTCCACTATGATGCGTGAGAGGACGTCTTTGATGTGGCTCTCCTCCTCCAGGATAGAATGAGTTCCCTGATGAAATACAAAACAGGTAGCAGATTGGTATCTACTGTTGTAACGTTCAGGGAGACTTTCATTTTTATAACATCTGACAGATGGTTCATTTGAATGTGAGTCAGTTCACGTACATTGAGAGCAGCCTGTCTATTACCCTGTCAGACTTACATTTGATAGCAGCTGCATGGCACAATTCTTCAATTGGACTTTCTCTTGTTGTGGCATGTTGTTCCATCGGAACCTGCGCTCAGAAGAGAAAACTTCTGAAGCATGTTGCTTATGTCATGCAATCATGTTTTACTTCATTTAACATGAATATGTTACACTCACTTGATGACGTGTTCCAGGATTTGCAGACCAAAGTGTCTCACTACGGCTGTCTGGGCTTTCTCAGCCAATTGTAAGCCACATGGGACACAAAAAGTGCACGTCTCTTTGAACTCTTCACAAAACTGTTGCAATAAAAAAAAGAGCTTGTCAAACTATGAACAACGAGTTACACGGCACATTATTTCAATAACATTTGTTGTTGTTGAAATGTTATGTTACAAATGTAAATATTTAGGCAAGAGGGTTTAAAGCAGCAGCTACTCGAACAGCATTTCACATAACTGCATGGCATGGAGCATAAGGCTAACTTGCCAACTAGCAAATAATGAAATGTAACATTGCCTTTAGTAACACAGCGGACCTTCTTAAGTCGAGCTTCTAGCCAATTCGTCTTCCTCAAAACTTCCGTTGGGCTATCAGTACGAAGACAGATATTGCCATGACCATGAATTAATCATCTGATAGTCGGCAATGGATGTGGTGGTGATGATCATGGCATGCTAGCTTGCTAAGCAGCTGGCTGTCATCATTACTACCTTACATACTAGTGAATGAAATATATAACCGGTTCTAATGTAGTTAGTGCGACAGATGAAGCTGGATTTTGTCTTTCGGTTAAGCAAGCACTTGCTTCTAAAGTCCAAAACAAAATTCTAATAACTGCCAATGTCAGCTAGCTAACGTTAGCTAGCTAGCATCTCCAACCCATCACGATGCTATACCTTTAGGGCCTCCAGTCGGTATTTTTGGCTTGTCCCTGCATCCATCATCACATTCACAGCTTTGATAAGCTGGTCGCACATGGCAGCCACCTGCTCAGACATGATTTCAGGAAGCGTCTGAGAGTATTATAAGACGAAAGCGAGTGGTACCCTTATGCAAAACACCTGCAGAACAGTGGACTGCGTGCGTTTAGAAAACCACTGGTGTGCACAATCACAAAACGTGCTGCCTGCGCACTGGAACCTTTCGCTCGCCGTTTACGAGGATTTCTGGGAGTTGGAGGCCAACACCTAGATTCCTAGACGATCTATGTTTAAAAGAGGAATCACTCAATAGTAAAAGAATTCCCCATCTTCCGGTCTGTAAAAGTGTTTGTTAACGCTCTTCCGAAAATTTGCCCCAGGCTGAGGCGACAAAAGCAGAGCCATAGCGTACGATATTATATATGAACAAATTATTTTTCTCGAAAACTACTCATCACAAAAACGTAATATGATCTATACGTAAAATATGTTCTAAATAAACCGTAGATGTTTTTTTTAACGAAAGATACGTACAACGGTATGGCATATCTCAACATTGCCATTAACGCCAATACATTGTGAGCAGAGTGAGAGCTCTTACGTTTCCTCCTCTCTGATTTAGCGTACGTCTCTCTCCCATTTCCTTGCCCTTTTGGGGTTGTTACTGATGTTGATCAATTAGATTATGTTGAAGTGATGTACCTTTGTATGTGAAAATATGAATTTATATTTTGTGCAAGCCATACAAGAGTAAAGGGGACAAGTTTTATATAGTACCAAGATAGATACATAGACAAGTCTGGTGGGGTGTTTCCTTGTTCCAAAACGAGGCGGAGCTTGAATTCCAGTGTGGGATGAGTTTCCTCTCACTACGTCACTCTGGGATAGGCTGCAAGCTACCGAGCAACACTGTCAACGGACTGAACACCTACACGACCTCGGGCAAGTACAACCTATAAAATTTCAAATAATTACTGGATATCTTGACTGTTTTATTATTTATTTTTTTTACATTTGAAGTAACGTTAGCCGAACAAAATATGAGTTGTGTAGTAAATGCATCGCGCTCGCAGTGAGTTTACAAACTTCCAAGCGATGCTCTTAACAACTCCAACGGAAACTTTGTCGTGAAGGCCTCATTATTCGTTGCAACAGGTCCACGACAGAGAATACATTTAGCTACAATAATGTTTTAATAATGTTAACTTTTTGTGTTTGTATAGAATTCGGCCAAAAACTGTGTACTGTGTTTTAAATACAGGACAGGACCCCGAAGCAGGAGAAAGTCGTCTTGCCCATCGCGGCTTTAGACTACGGGATTAAAGTGATCGCAGCCTTCGCTTTCGTCGAAACTACCAGTGGGAT
Organism: Gephyroberyx darwinii; assembly: GCA_900660455.1. Lineage (NCBI taxonomy): Eukaryota > Metazoa > Chordata > Actinopteri > Trachichthyiformes > Trachichthyidae > Gephyroberyx > Gephyroberyx darwinii. Next base: position 10,242 of record CABFOQ010001165.1, on the reverse strand, counting down.
TCATGCTCTTGTTGGTTAGCTAAATGCGGTACGAAGCTAAAATGATGCCGGTGAGTTTATGTCGCTTTTTCCTAACAGTTTTGAGGTTTCTTTTACATAGACCACTGCTTTCTGTCTTCGACACACAACACCGTACAATGTCCGTAGCTCTGTTAATACTGTACCTGGGCATTTAAATTGACGTGGCAAGTTGATGCAGTTGCTATTTTGTGGTATTCAATCTTCGACTGCAGCCTAAGCTTCTGCTGTGAAGTTTCATTTCAGACGTCTGTTTGTGTGTACTGTATATGTTGGTTATACAATTTATTTGCTTTGCAAAATATTCTTCAGCAAGACGCCTTTATTTCTCGTCTGTTTCGCATATGATATCTGCATTCAATCACTCAATCTGTTCAGTCGTAGGCTCTATAATGTGTACACATCCAACATACTCAGAGCACATAACAAGCTACTTGCCAAGTCTGGCTAGCACTACACTAAGCCTCCTCTGGCAAGCTGCCATGTCATCATCAACAGAGGTCCATTGCTTTTGCTGCAGCGCAAGGCTCCATCTCTCAGCACTTGTTTGACGAGTGTAGTGAGAACAGTGATATATGTGTGTAGAGAGATCATCCCACGAAACCATGATTGTGACAGGTGGATAGTTTTTGGGGGCGAAAAGCAGTCTTCTTTCTGCTTAGTAACTTAGCCTGTTGGTGGTAAAGTCCAAAGAAGACTATGAAGTGAACATGAAATGAGGCTGGATGGGTAACTGGTTAGCATTAAACCCAGCACAATTTGTAAGGCTGAGATTGATTTCTCTGAGGGTGCCATGATCAGGACGTTTAGTTCATAGAAGAAGGGACAGCCCCCATCTGAGGGTTGACTGTTGCTTTTACACTGTTATATTTTTGTGTTTAATCTGGTAATTTCTGGTTGATTTTGGATCTTGTTTCTTTGTTGAAGAAGCATATTAAGCTATATGTTGTACAGCACCAGGTTATATTTTGTTAGCTATGTTCATAACTAATTGTAAGAATGCTGCTTAATTTTGTGTGAAAGTGTGCTCACTGTCTTTCCCCCTAAG